>NW_011627153.1:1045110-1128065 GCF_000204515.1 Acromyrmex echinatior
TTCAACATAAGGGAAGATAAATAAGAAAAAAAAAGTAAGTAAAAGTATTAAATTATGAAAATTGATGTTATGTGAGCAAATTTAATATTTGATTTGAGGGAAAGTGTCATAAAAATTATTATTTAAACATAAATAGGTTTTTTGAATGTAGTAAAAGACCGATACTGACAACGGTATTGCCACGATGCAGAACTCGCTCTGTGATATATGAATCTTCGTGGAGCTACATGGTAACAAATATTGACTAGAACTGCTATAAAATATTACCATGTGTCAAGCTGTAGTAATAAATGGTTGTTGGTTTGTTAATATTGTAAAATTGTTTTTCGCTTTACACCATCTGCTTAATTATTTACAATAGATTTTTTGAAACTTGTTAAATTAAAATGTTACATGATTATTCATAATATAATCGTAACATACATTTTTGTTTTCGACTGAGCGTCGCGAATATTCGAAATGCTATAATACCTTATGTATAAGATGTATATAAGTAAAGTCTTATCTTTTCCACTTATAGAATGAAAGGGAAGGGGGAATCACATATTTAGAAATTACGTACTGGAGTATTCACGTCGGAGATGGCGCGCACATGTGGGAACGGTGGATACACGCGTACCGATTTCATAACGAGGATTACTTCATTCTCCTTCGTCCTTCAAAGAGAGTCACTGATTCTTCTAAGATTCTCATGATGCATAATTTAAAACGTTAACATTCATACTGTATAACATAAATCTGTACGAGCAAACAATCTGGAATAATTTGGATATATTCTCAATTTATCAACCAACTAACTACAACGCATATTTTATGTCAGGCATTGTTATGAAAAATGTTGTGGTAGAAATAACACGAAAAATTGGTAGTCTTGTCTGTGAAACTGATGCATTCGCTAAACTAGACTACATACTACTATACAGTGAAACGTGTACATATTGTTTATACATATACATATAGGTTTGTGCATTTTTTAGATTTGTGTTTACTTTTATTTGAAAATATATTTTTTTGTATATATGTATATAGTTTAATTATTACAATAATTTTATGTCAATATATATCTGAACAAATGCATGGTATTTAATTTGATAAAAATGTCACAAAATATAACAACGAAAATAGGCAAATGGTGATCATATTAGAGAAATGAGGGGGAGTGAAATGAAACTAATGCAGATATAAATCAACATTACTCTGCATTAGAGTTGCTCTGCCGTAGGCACCTACTAGAGTTTACCACGGAGGTAAACTGTGGCCACAGGTAGATATATTCCACATTACGTGTACATGCACACGTACACATAGTGAACGTTACAAATTCCATGTACATTTACACGTTTTGCACGTGTATTAGATCCATGCAAGGGAGTATAACCCCTAACTTCCAAGTTACTTACCTACTTGCCACTTAGATTCCCGACTAGTGCCTACCAGACTCTACCAGTAATTCACTGTCAAGCTTACAATGTTAGATTCAAACACAAATCCCCCTTGTAAAGAATTCTTTATGATCGTCAATTATACTGCTACGATATTAATCAACATTTCTTTTTATTTCAGAGAAATGGTAAATGAAAGATAAATCATGCCAAATAGATTTAATATGCAATAATATGAAAATATATGAGAGTCTTTAGAATATGAAGCTAAATGGAAAACTATATACACAATGGAACTATATACACAAAAGGTATATAAAAAATGTGTTTGTCAAATTTCTTAAGAATGGAAGGACTCTCTTATGTATATTACTAATATCGAGGATGCGTACATCTTCTGCTAATCATCTAATCTGCATCCACTGCGATTAACATAATCTGTATTCCGAATATTTATTTGGAATTAGCCGTGGCTTGCTCGTAACTCATGCGGGAATTAGTTAAGCTCAAGGATTTGGGGCTTACCAATCTCCCACCCTCTTTCATGCTCACTTCCACCATCATTTGCGATATCACGCAACCCTTTTCTCCTTTCGTCCTTTCATCTTTACATAAACCATCATTGTTTATCATAAATTGTTCAAGGAAATATTAAAAGTTATATAAATCTTCTTCTTGAACTTAAAAAATATGTAATGTACAAATTCATTAAATTAATTTTCGTTTAATTTTTTAAAATATATTTATTATGCTGTCGATGATAATAAGTACTTTACTTGCTAATATCGATTAAAGATAATTGATAAAAAAGAATTAATAAAACTAAATAAATTTTGTAATATTTTCGTAAAATGTAAAACATTAAATTTTTAGTGCAGCTTATTTACTTGAAAATATGTTATTCAATGAAAAACAGAGTAAGCAATGTACTTAGAGCATATTGCTAAGAATTAATATGTTTACATATAGCTTTCGCTAAGTACTGAGATCTTTATAAGGCACACCGCGATAGAACATGTAAATTGCTGATGATAGATTTCCATCAATTATGGTAGTAACATCGTATTGTTTAACCGCCTGACAGGCAACATTGATTGATCACTACCGCGGCTATGTAACTGCCTCCTTGGGTCTTCTTGCAGTTTGAAACCTTACATTCCTTAATTAAAGATGCATTATTAGTAAACTGTGCATATCGGAGTACACATACAACTACCACTAACATATTCGCGCAGCATAGGACACGTTACTTAGCGTGACGTATTGCGTTCTCTCTCACCTAGAATTACAAATTCCTTAGTGCTTAATCTTTTACAATACAAGTAAATGTCGCAAGCGATGTCAGTTTTGTAAAAGGTGTGTGAGAATAAATTTTTATTTCGATAAATTTTTAATGTAGCAGCAGAAAATATTACTTTGATTCGTGAGATTATAAGAATATTTGGGAAATTTTTTATAATTTTTTTTCTTATGATATCAATAATTATTAATCGAATTTCTCGCGATCTTAGAAGCTATTTATGGAGATAGCTCTAGGAAGTATGAGGTCTTTTCCCTTTTGCTTCTGAAACGGAATCCTCGTTGCCGCGAATCTATTTCGGCATAAAACAGACTCGTTCATCAGTTAACTCGTTAAAGACAAACACTTGGTATCCGAACAGCCCATTCTAGAAGTAGCTGTCAGGATGCCAACCGTTAATAAATATGCTGTCGCCGTCAGTGAGAACAGATCCGAAATCACCTTTTGCCAGACAATGAAGAGCATTTATCGAAAGAGTTCACATTTATCTTTTTTAATAATGTTTACAGATAGGTAATTGTACGTTTAATTGCTTTATACTTCTATGCGTCGGGGTTTTGCCTATTCGCGATTACATCTTAACGTTAACGTATCACAGACTATCTGCAGATACAAATTCAACTTGTTCCTTTATATTTATGTACATGAAATCATATATACTTTATAGACAATAACTTTCAGTTACCGATACTTGGTCAACCTACAAAGTATCCATGGGAAAAGGCGCCACGCTTCATTTTTATTGCCTCTTTACTTTCTATATCAAGAATTTCGCTTCTTTTCCGATGTTATTTATAGATATTATATTTTTTTATTATTTCGAGAAATAAATTTAGACACATGATAATCTAAATGACAAATGAAAGAATAAATAAAGATTTTTTTTTAATTGAGTTTAAAAAAAGTTATTTACAAAAATAATTTTCTTGTGCATATTCTTATAGTTTTTTATTTAATCTAGCAGAAAATTTTTAATAACTTTATTCACTTGCGCTAATCTATACATACCGAAATTTATTTTGGTTTACTTTTAATCTTATTTTAGTCTTAGAAATCTTCAACTTTAATTTACTAGAAAACTAACAGTAAAATCATTCATGTTTGTACAACGCATATCGGTATGTATAAATAGTTAAAGATATAATTATATAATATATGAATATCTTTTATTTTGTCTAAATTATTTTTAAAATTATGTAAGGTAAAAATTATACATTTTAAACATACTTTTTTTAAATATATATATTGGTATTTGTTAGCATAATATAGCAATTTATATACAGTATTAAGTTCTTCAACATTGAATATTTTTACAGATATTAGCTAAAAATAAATTTTATGAATTTTACGAAAAGGAAGTAATTGCATGATAAAACCATTGCACTAAAATTGTCTAAAAATAAGTTTAGTATCAATGGTAGTTCTCGTGAAAACTTGCATTATAATAGTGTAATTGCGAGACGTTGCGCTGTGTCGTCGCGAGTATATTTCCATAACTTTGCATACATGTTTTAATAATTCATCTCCGTTTGCCTAGATAACTGCTGAGGAGAGCATACTGCGGATTTATTAATAAGATATACTAGTTTAATATTAGGTCTAAATTAACTTAACATTACACATACAATTGTATCTATATTAAAATAAGAAAGTTGACAAAACGCGAAAATTTTATACCAACATATGCCATATGCATATTGAAATTTCAACGTGTGATGTAAAGAATAAGTACAATAAATACAAGATTTGCAAAAATCTTGATTATATGATTTATGTAATAAAATCAATCACAGAAAGACAAAGACTAGTTCAAATCGTTCATGTTCCATGATATTATATACCAATTCTTGGAATAATGTGAGAACAAAAATGAAAGAATGAGAAATCTAACAAGGATAATAGCCAAAAATGTAGCCTGAAAAAGCGTATCTACAAAGGAAAAAAGGAAGAGAGAGGAGGTCGAAAGTAGTTTAGAGAATCGTACTGACGATGGAACGACGATACGAACGACGTAGTAGCGTTATTATGGCATTCATATAATAATGGGCATGATGAACGAGTTTTTAGCTTATTCTTGGCAGCGGCTTTGCGAGGTTAGACCGGGTATCGAACAGAGAGAAGAGGTTGGGATAGTGTCCGGGGATGCGACGAGGGGTTGCATTCGTACAAGCAACAATATTAACGACGGGGTGGCGTGGGTTGTTGGCTCAACTGCATGGACCCGTAAGATCGGTGGAGAAGTCGGGCGAGGTTGCCTATGCCGCTAAACTCGCGGTTGTCGGTATATATACATCCCATGCACGAATCAGGCTCGAACGACCAAGGCAAATATTTGGAGCCTCGCCACTAAAAACTCAGAACGAGCCAACGGACGAGTTGATTTGTTTCTACCTTCTTCCGTTGACCCCTCTTTCCCCTTCAAGATGCTTACATAGCTGAGAATATTCGAGCATCTATCTGAAAATGACTCCTATAATTCAAGTTAAGTATACGCGCGCCCTCATTTACTGTTTATCGATTGTAAACCTTTTTCATCGCGAAGTCCTGCTTCGCTATTACATATTCATGCCTCCGCGTTCTTATTCTTTATGACTATTTTAAATGTGCGGTTTACTTCGGGAAACGTGCACATGTAATTTTATTATGTTTAATTATGTTTAGCATACAGGATGAGACTTTCAACTTTATAACCTGGATTATCTCGCTGTTATTACTAACAGATATTTCGAACAAAAACTTTAGGAAGAAACTATAATATGTATAACATAGTTTTTAAATTTATTAAAATAATTCAATTTTTTATTTAATTTATTATTCAGTGTATTGTTTAATTATTTAATTACATCGTTGATGTATCCATAAATTTTTTTATTTTTATTGTTTTCTTTATTATCAGCGTCCTTAATTATTATATAGCTATATTATTTTATTATTTTTATTATATTCGAAGACAATCAACGTAATTGATTTATGATAAAGATGCATTTTTTTTTATCGGTCTTTCTCATTTTAAGGTCTTTCTCATTCACTTCTATGAACATATTCAACCCTTATGCTCAGAGTTTTTCTAATCCCGTTTTTCTAACCCTGAGATCGGGTACGTATTCTCGTCGGTGCTGAGCAAGCAGCTTTCTTTTATTCCATGCGGTATAGGCATATGCTTTATGGAATGCAAATCTCGTCTACCTCGGCCATTTTCTTTTCACTTCTTACGGTATCCTCAGTATCGCGTTAGACATTGGAACAACATTCTTCTTTGTTTTGTCGTTGTATCTCGATACATCAGTTTATTTATACGAAGCAATATCGAACAAGTTCATTTCACGATAATTGCAAGAAATAGAATAGTAAAAACTGCGACAAGCTTATCCGCTATACATGCAGATGTTTTAAGATTTATTTTATGCGAAGATATTGATAAATGATGTCTATTTAGCAGATAGACTTTTTACGTGAGATAAACCGAGTTGACTTGTTTAAATTAAAATTTATCACAGCAATGCAATAAAAAAATTTATCAATGAAAGTTATAAATATGTTTTTATTTTCTTCTTTTTTTTTAACACGTAAAACTTAATAGGCTGTGGATGGTAATTATTGCAACGTTGGAATCATTAAAAGTCTACGAGCGATATCTCTTTGTTTTTATTCTATGTGAAATTAATTAGTTAATTAAGCATCGCGAGAGATGGCGTCCTTCCAATTAAATCCGTTCACTCTGTCTACGAGTGCGCAGACGCGACATCCGAGAGAGCGTCTCATGTTATACCGAAAACAACCGTGGCACATCTCACTCTCTCTTAATTCATTTCTCTTCCTCTCTGTTTTTCGCATTTTCATCTACTTCGTTTAGCTCTCGCCTCTCTTCACGTGTTACTATGGCACTCACCTGTCTCCTTTACTTGATATTTTTCTTCTCTACCATATGCTGCATATCACGTCCCGAATTTTATATTAACCATAAAACAGGAATTCTTTTAACTATCTTTTATATTGCTGTTAATATTTTGATACCAATATGTATAACGTAAAATGTAATATATATTTTCATTAAGAACATTTATTATTTTAAAGAAATAATATTTATAACGTTTCATACTCGATAGATTTTATTATTGATGAATTGATCTACGCATGTTAGAATTTAAAAAAATGTTTTTAATGATGTAACAAATAATTCATTTTTCTATCTTAATATAGATTTCATGTTTATGTTATAATTTTCGTTTCTTGTTTCATTTATTTTACTAGAGCAATCTCTTGATTCGTGTATACATTAATATTTATATTCGATTCATTGGCCAAAATGACGAATGTGTATTAATTATCTCTTTTAAAGTGTATTTACGCGTAAGTCTTCATTATGATGCTTGCTTCTGACATTCTTAATTACCGTTTAACACTTTCTCTGAAAAAAAAAAACCTTTTCAACAATGAAGAATTATACATCATGGCGCTGATTTTATACAGCAAACGCAATGAATGTATCATTGTTAGAAAATCTTCCGTGCCAAGTGTACCTAATGATTCCGAAATAGCGCGAAGAATTTGATATCTGCCAGTCGAACGGATTGTGAGCCAATAAGACTTGATTGTTGAATGAAACATATTCGAATTTACGATGAAACAGTGTGTAAATTTGAGCGTGAAGAAACAATATGTTGGTCGGTGGACAAGAAGAGAATGAAGAGTCCGTACGCGAGGCGGGAGAGAGTGACGGTAGAGGGGCGTGAGGGATGGCAGGGAGGAGGGAGGGGAGGGCGCGGATCGGTGGAGCGATTTGTCCCGTCTGTTAATTAGTGAAAAAACGGACTATGAATCTCGAGCGATCGTATATTACCGCGAGCGTAATGGATGGGATTACAGCTGCTGTGTTAAATTAAACTGGCCGCCGGCCGCGGGTACGATACAGTACGTTATGTGGATATAGGTGCACACACCGAGCCGTGACACAGGGGGTTCTCTTCCTCCGTGTATATGTATTATCCATGTATAGCAAGTACAGTTACCTATGGTGCTTCCACTCATTCTCTCCCTCCCCCTTCCCCTCCCCCTCCCCCTCACCCCTCTCTCACTCTCTCTCTTTCTCTCTGCGCTGACTCGTTGAATACGAGTGTCCTTCTCTCTACAAAACGTGGTACATTACACATAATCGTGTCCAGCAACATGTCGGCCGTGACTCTTTTCGCAGTTTAAACAACGCGGCGAACATAACTGTGAAACGCGGGTGGACAAGTGTAGCACAATTTCCCGCGAATCATAACTCTACATTTCAATTAAGTTTCGATAAACGTATCAGGTAGGCATTTTCAAAAGAGGCAAAGTTTTGCCTTAAGTGAATATACTGTTATGTACTTCAAAGCATTCATTCATTCTTTCAAGGGTTTATAAATTGTTTATTGTCTTACGTTCTTTCTGGGTTTGATCAAGAGTGCTTCTGAATAAATCTGATTTATGTCCCATAATTGCAGCACATGCGTATCGGCCGTTATTCACCCCTATGAGGTGAAAGATGTGGATGGAAAATGGCGATAAAACAAGTCGAATGAATGGTTGTGACAATCTTTCGCATAATTATTGCGCAATAGGAGGGTTGAAACGCTATTGTTTTGACTATCTTACGTGATTTATGTAATCCATTCTTAATTAATTAATTTGTTAATAATATCCACTGTTTTATATCAGAGAGATACCTATCTTTCTTTCTCCTCTCCTTTCTCTCTCTTTTTATCTCTTATGTATTTACACATAACATAAAATACAGGAATAAGAAAATCGCTAGTATTTCAGATTATCAAGAATAGTGGTTAACAGGTCAATTTCTTATCACACTAATACAATTAGGAGATAACGGCGACTTCAGACGGAAGGACAAATCCTTTTTATCTATATGGAAAAACTAAGGATTTTCTTCCTTTTTCAAAGTATGTGTGGATGCACATATAAGTATCTTTGTGCTTACATATGTGTGCGAAGAAGAAGGGCGCTCGGGAAAGGGAACCTGGGAAAAGAAGAGAGAGCCCACAGAGGCAAGGAGAGATAGATTACTCCGCCATTCTTGCAATTTCCCTGTCGTATCGAGGCTCGTAAATTCCCGGTGAAATATGCGAAGGGGCGCCTGGTGCGGGCAGCACGCTGCTGCTCTGCCCTGCTCTCCACTCACCCACACACTCGTCCACCCTCCGCCACCGCCCTTTACTCCCTCGATAGGGGCTGCTGTAGCAAGGGGTTTGTCTCTGCCGAGGCATGGTCGGCGCTTCAACGTATCGCGGCGGGGTGCGAAATACCCGGAATTAGCCTTATCTGTCCCATCACCTCCGCGAATTCCCGAAGTTTCGGTCGGTTCGTAAAGAAACTAAGTCGCATCACTGAGAAAAGCATATAAAATCGATGCAAAGCCGGCAAATTTGAAGAAAATCTCTGCTTAACTTTTTTTCGCCAATCTATTTGTGTACTCTACCTAAGCACTTACTTTAAAGTTTTTTTATATAACAACAGAATATATATATATAAGAATCATTTAAACTGATATATAAATATCTGATCTGTACTTCTTAGATATTTCTTTGAAATATTATTTAAATACTCAATATTAAGTCTATTATATATTAGGTGTTGGAATTAATTCGTAGCGTTTTACAAGTGATGGGAAGTACTTTCATTAATGTATTTTTTAATGCTCATGTGAAATAAATAACATTCTTTCATTTAAAAACGCTACGAATTAATTCCAACACCTAATATATTATGTGATTTTACATTAACTTTGCTATCCTTTAGAAATTTTTATACGTTTGAAGAAAGTATTGTATATTGATCTTTTAAAATACTAATTTTGCGTGTCCTTTTCGATAGTATTTACTTGATACGCTATAATATCTACTTAAATTGGAGGAACACTAATTTAGTTTGCTCTCAAATGCGAAAGAGAGAGAGAGAGAGAGAGAGAGAGAGAGAGAGTTTAAAGATATCTCTTTATATGAATATTTCAAGCAAGATGAAGAGAAAAGTCTGCGGTAGATAAGAGAATAGGAATAGTAACTACGAGTAAGAGATAGAAATAGTAAAGGCACTCTCTTATATCGGTAAAAAAGGAAGAAGAATAAGAAGCTTATTTCACCGTAGGCTGCAATTCTCTCTCTCTCTCTCTCTCTCTCTCTCTCTCTCTTTCTCGACCCCTATATTTAATTTCACTACTTTGAGGAGTCGGTGGATGGTATAAGTGGTGGAAACGAGAAGAGGAGAAGAGAAGGAATCGTCGTTTAATCTAACCGCGTGCGATCCTATCTCCCTGAAATTTATCATTCGATAAATTGCATCCCCCACGTAATACATCGAGAACTTCCTAACCCTTATTCCATCAATACTTTAGAAGTTCCGTTTATTATTAGCTGCACAATGTCTTTTATAAATGAAATAATAAGATTTTTTGTTTAAAAAAAAATGATGATAAATATAATAATTAAAAAAAAATAGTTATAATTTTATATAAAATGAGAAAAAGAATTTATAAATGTACTTTGATAAATACAAAATCCGTTTATATCATTAGTTTTTCGTATTCACAATTTTTAAACTTTATCGTGATTAACGAGGTAGATTCGTTAAATTTTTACAGATGTGAACATTTTACAAAATATATACATATATCACGGCGTTATAAATTTGATTCCGTCTCATTGATTAAAATAAATACAAATGAAATATTAGTATGATATGTTACTTTGCATCTTCAATTGTTGGCTTCAACGCTCGAGGAATATATAATCACGCGACATCTTGAAGATCACACGCTGTTTTGTGGATGGGCAACAGAATAATTGCTGGTTTATGAATCGTATTCTCCGCTCCCTTTCGCGCCGTTTCTACTGGCAGCTACAGTTATTTCCGTGTAATTCTCACACCCTGCTTTGCTCTTAACTTAATGTTGTTTCCCTCACTCCATTAAAAGCCACGCCACTCGGCTCGTTTCACTTCCCACACTGCGGTTGTGGCCTTGCGGTCGCACTTGACTATACCCTTCTCACTCTTTCGAGTGTACAGACAGTCGCGTTCCATTACCTTCTTGGCCGACCAATTCTTACCTGTTCTTACACTACCATTAAAAGAATTTAGAATTGATTTGTATTTTTCATACAAAAACTTATCTATCAGAAGCTTTAATTATATATGTGTATAAAAGTTGAAAAAATTAATAAATTTTGTGTATATATTTATATAAAACGATATTATTTATATAAAAGATATTTTCATTTTTGTTAAAAATGCATATTATAATGTAACAGTAATTTTTCTCTTACATGATGTATAATTATTTTAATAATTGAGGAGATGGACGGAATAAAAGCACAATTCTATAGTACTTAGGCCCTTGTTCCGGCTATTAACTTTTTCATGTAATATTGATCGTAATAGAGAAGTATTGTAGCATGTCTTAAAGACATTACATAAATTCATTTGGTATTGTATCCATTTGTGTATAATAAAAAAGTTATGGCAAGTTAATT
This sequence comes from Acromyrmex echinatior, assembly GCF_000204515.1. Next base: position 1,056,300 of record NW_011627153.1, read on the forward strand.
TAATTTTGATTAATATCAAGATTTTGTAATTATTAGGCCTTTTCCGCTCATTCCCTCAATTATAAAACTATTACGTTTGTAAAAGATTTATCGGTTTATCGGCTCGTTTGTTCATTCAGCATGAGTTAAAATCGATTATTAATGCATGCTTCAATCACTCAGCACGTTTCACGAATTTCCTAACCTGTCGACGCGAAACAGAGAGGCAATCTGAATTCTCCCAGATCTAGTTTAGAAGTGATGACAGTTATGGATTTCGCCATCGTAACGCCGTGCCAGCCGATGATGTCGTTTGTCATCCCCTCTTCGCCGCATGTTTGATTCCCCTATGAACGTTAGTGATAGCAACCCTCAAAAGCGAATCACTGACGTAAACATGGATGAGAATAGAAGCAATTAAAATTATAACTTCTTGCCCATGTATTTAAAAATTTTAAGCTTTAATAAAACACGTACAAAGATTATAAGAATTATATTTTAAATTTAATTAATTGGCTAGTTAATTGTTTTGTGATTACAAGGTATGCATAGGCTGATTATTACGTACAGTTTTGATAGTACATATAGTTTTTGAGACGATATTGATATAGCATATTTTTTCTTTATATTTACCGCTTGATTAATATTGAAAATTTTGTTTAAATTGATTCATTTGAAATATATATATATATATTGAATTTTTAATTGTTATTTAAGTATTTATTCGTGATTTGAACCTCTGAATTAATGTTCTATAATGCTTTTTAAGAAACCTATCACAAAACGTCACATATGTTTGGATCCTTTTGACTAAAAAAAGCCTCGTAAATCAATGTCACTATGAAGAAAACAGCACTAGCATAAAAATGCTATTAATTCTTTTCTAAAAGAATTTACTCGCCCGTAAAAAGTCTATAAAAAAGAAAAAGTAAAAATGAAAATTATGCGACGTTTACATATCTTTGAACAGTAGGGTCGCACCCTATGGACTATTGTTGAATAAACTTTCTACAGTAAAGCCATAATTTAATCGTGATCCAAAAGGCGCGCTCATTGAAATACATCTGCATCTGAGTAGTTAAATATTTACGAATGCAAATTACAATTTTCTATACAAATTTCTAATATTCTTATTTTATTAACTCTGAAATTGTAGAGATAAAAAATAAATTAATTAATGCAATTTTTAATGAGAAAATCTAAATCGGATTTTATCATAACTTCAATTATACGCGTATAAATACATAGATACTCACAAACGATCCTGAACGAATAGTTAAAAAATCCAAGAGAAGCCATGCATAAATGTAGGAATGTTGCATTTCGAGTTTTACGCATTGCAATGCAGTGCGAAATGCAGCTATACTACGAAAATGTAGACAGAAATTTACGATTGTGCGCGTATGGTCGTTGTTTTCATGGTTTAAACATAAACTCTGTTCAGAAGTTGCAATTTCCTGAACAAGCGATAATCACTCGCATATAAAACAGAACGCTTTATATTTAAAAAAAATTTATTCGTGCAGTATATTGTTCTTCTTATCTATTTTTATGTTAATTTTCATATTAATATATGATAATTAATATTTTCTGATAATTAATGTATAAATATGAAATTAAATTTGGTAACTAAAATTTCGCATTTTTTTATTGGAGTAATTATAAATTTTGAATGAGAGATGCAGATCTACATGAGATGCGGCATGCTTAATTAAGATTTTCATCGTTTAACTCTGCAATTAAATAGGGAATGATAATAAAACGAGTAATACATCCATTGATGACACATTGGAAGCTTCCAAAGTCGCTCTTCACAAGCCCCACCTTACGATCTCCAATCCCTCAGCTCTAGCCCATCCCCCTTTTATCCCCGTCACAAAATCCTGTCGCAGGCAGGGTAGAGCAGATCCCTAGAAACGTACGGTCCACCATAGTAAATCAGGCAGTCGCAGGCGGTCCTTCTGATCTATCCATAGCAGAGGTGCTACGAGACGCATCAAAGTTAGCCCGTCCCACTCTCTCCATCTTGAAAGTAGTGAAATAACTCCTCTAAGTAACTCTATCTAGCTCGTAGAATCGCTTATGGCTCATAAACGCCTCGTAACTTAACGTGGTGGCACGCGCCCCTCGAGAAATACTGCCGTACAGTTTCCGTCCATGGTGCGAGAAGAGATGACTTCGTCTCTTGAAGTGGCGCGAAAGTGAATTACTCTGATTGAAGACAACGCGGCTGCAGACAATCCTCGTCTCTTAGCTAATTATACGCTACTATGGAGAGTTTCCTTGTCAGATGGAAAAACTGCAGGTAATTTATCAGTCATCATTTTTATTCTTATTTTTGTAAATTATCATTTATACGACGAAACCTGGATTGATAATAATGTAAATTTTCTTCTGTAAATCGTGCTCGTATAGCGTAGCATAAACAGGTTTGTATATCCTGTAAATGTTTGCAATATAAAAACGTTAATCAGTTTTGTCAATAATAAGTTGAAGTTATATCTCGAGTAATAATATCAGCAAACAGTAAAAGTAAACAGTAAATAGCGGAAAAGCTATATACCGTTTATAAAACTGGTTTCAAGTCAACTACCACTTGTGCAGGTGAAATCTTTTAAAAGTAAATATTCGGCTTAACGGCGGCGCACGACATAAATGGAAAATATCGGTTTTCTAAAGGGGCTGAATAGCGAATCATAACTTCAGATCCTGATAACGGCTCGTGGGTTTCAAACATAATTTACGAAGTCAATTTACAACGGATTAATTAAAAACATTGATAATACCCCGACTTTAATTAATCACGCCTGGAGAGCGCGAGCGGCGGTAACGAACGACACTGAAATTAATTAAAATTAATGAAGCATAAACGGAAGTAGCGATAACATGACGAATCGGTGCGACTATCGGTGGTACCCCCGTCGGCGTTAGCGTCGCGTTGCGTTGCGTCGCGTCGCGTCGCGTCGCTTTGCGTCGCGTCGCGTCGAGGCGCGCACACACGGGGCGTTATCCAAAACTAAATCTCCCGCTATTGACAAAACACTACGGCGTCTCTCGTCTGGCGCAGGCCGACCTGGCCGACGCGACGCGTGCTAAACAAACGTCCAATTTTCCTGCTGCGCTGCCGTCGGTTGCAATTTAAACTAAAACGAAAATGCATTATTCCCTGGCAGTGCAGCGCGTCCCGGGGTTAAATCGGTGAAAATAGTGAAACAGCGCACCTACATTTACGCATACCGTTACGCGGGATCCGCGGGATATGTACGCGTAGAGACGATACGCGTCCTGAGTTTACATCGTTGATGTATGTTCTCGGCGGCGATCGATCTCTCTCACACGAACTGCTAATTGTGCGGCGTCATAACTCTCCGCGTGTGTCTCATCCCCTGTCTGTACCCCCCCCCCTTCTGCTTCCCACCACCGCCGTACGCCCCAGCTCACTCATCTCTGCTCTGTACAAGCGCGTTAGAAATACGCGCTTGTGCACGTTTGCCGGCAGTGACGGACGAGTATGTACTATTGCGCGCTGAGTTTACCGGCGCGAGGTGTTTCAAACTCTCCACTTTTCTATCAGATAATCCTCACCAGCGGCTCTTATTTTTAATTTACGCACACATTTGAATTATTTGATCTTGCTTCAGTATTTCTTTTATACATTCTCAAACAGTACAATTAATTTTTTTCTATTTATTATATACACAATGAAATCTATTAGACTATAAATTAACTGCACCGTTCTCTCTGATATTATCAATATACTCTGATCAATACTGTTCTGTTTATGAATATAATAAGATTTGATAATTTTACGTATGAAAATGTCATACATCCAGGATGCATTGCGAACAATATTAAGTAGAAAAGGATCTATTCTACAATCTGAATAATTCAGTTTGATTACCTTGTTCGCGTATGAAGAGAGTGATGAAGGGTGTATGAAAGCACGTGGGTACATTATAGCGATGTTGTTTACTGGCGGATAGTCCGCTAGTCTTTCGGGCCATTGCCGATTAGCGGCCGGCCCATTTCACTTCATCATGTACGAGCTAGCAATGGAATCCGTTGCACGATACGAACGGATGTTTCGCGAATTGCGGTTGTTTAATTGTTCGTCTATACATATATCGAGCTTCCAGATTTACTCGTTAATAAATATTTATATAGAAATTATTTATATAGAATTATTTATATAAAAATTAATGCATAGATTTTTATTAAAATTAATATAGTTTCTATCAATTTATATTAAACAGATAGAAGACAATTTCTTTGAATAAATCTTTTTTTCTATTGATATACATAAATGTGTATCATTATTAATATTCGCATTTTATCCCCATTTTATAACATCGATAAGAACAGTGAATGAAGACATTGCGCCTTGAAGAGCAGCATAGAGAGAATTGCTGTAGTAGCGCTAATGTCACCCCAGCGTTGAGATAAGAAGCTCAGACAACCCTCCCACTCCCTTCTGCTTTTCTTCCACCCCACGCTGAGGCACATGGTGTGAGTTATGAGGCCGATTTTTATTATTCGCGTTCCTCCACCACCTCCTTCTTCTCCGTCTTACAGCCACCCACCTCGCTTTTTCCTATCTGCGAGTGCTCATAGGCGCCGGCTGCGCAACCGGCGGAAACTTTCTCGGCGACAAGGAAGGGGTGGGGCCGGGCATCACAGCAAAGTTGCGTTATAAGAAAAACGCGCGAAAAATCGAAAGAAAAGCAATTTCTTTTTGCAGCTGGCAAACCGTATCGTGATAAATTATTTGTTCGCTAGCAAAAGTGTTTGTCGGAGTTCATTTCAGAAATAAATATACTCTACGCACAAAAATATTGTAGTATAATTTTTTAAATTACTAACATTTGTGCAAAAAATATACAGTGCTACCATCTATCTTCATATAAATGCTGAATGGTTTTTTTTATCATTTAAAGTGTATTCTGTATTTAAAATTTATTAAAACGGTAATTATTGGAATTTTCATTTCAAATTACATACCTATTGCATGTATGGATCCCATTTTTGGGTATCCGCGAAGTTAACACATTATAAGTAATATGAAAGAAATGACATTGCAGTAGCATTTTTTTTAAATAATTCTACGATTTTTTATAAAAATAAAAGAATATTGAACGTTTTATACTAAAAACCCATAATTAAAAAAATTGCAGCCGGAATTCTGTTTAAAAATAATTATGGAGTATAAGTCTCTGCTAGTACGAACAAAAAATGTTACTATAATTACAGTGAATTATCATGAAATAAACCATATAGCATTTGTATAGTACAAATTATATTAAATAAAAAAGTCTTAGTAAACATAAATCGAAAGTCCAATCTTTCTGAGATATAAATAATTTTGTATACTTTTTTATTTAGTATGATTTATATACTATCTACCATATATAAATGCTAAATGCTTTTTGATCACCCTGTATATACATATATAATATGCGTACATATAATATCTTAATACAATTGTTTCTTAAAAACGTTGATTAAATTATTAAAGACGTGTGTGTATATATATATATATATTTTTTTTTTTCGCGTAATCTTTAAAGAAATATAATTTTTGTATTTATTGAAAAGTAACATAAAAATATTTTCATAACAGCATTTTTATTTTTATTTTATTTGTACTTTATTTTTATGATCCGTTTATGCACATAAAATATTCAATATAAATTTAGCAATAGCATTTAGTAATAAATCATCAGATTATATCTATACGATTATACATATATTGATAATATAAGCCTTCATAGCAGCGTTGCTCGCAGTTTTATGTTCAGTTTTTTTCCGAATTTTATATTTCTTTTATCTATATTTGTTTGTCATTCACTGTCATTAATAAGGACATAATGATATTGATTATAAAGTGAAAGTGCTTCGTAAGAATTACAATGCTCGCTGACATTAACGTACATATGAAGATTAAGCGTGAATTTATTAAAAACACATATAATTACTATGAACCAATTAGTAGACGAGATTCGTTTCATAGCATTGATTTTTTTGGAGACATAAAAAAGGAAAATAATATATCTCAAACATTAATATCAATAATATTCATTTTAATAATATTCGTATTGTTTCTTTTAATTATGATTATTTGAAATATGTGCGCGCAATATAAAGTATGATTATTCGAGTATTATATTTTATAAATACATCCAATACTTATTTGAAAAACTTCCAAAAACTTATGGAACTTTTCAATTTTCATGAAATTAAACCGGATTTCTAACTAACAAATCGTAACATTAAGTGACGTATTGAATTTTCTTTTATATCTGTCGCTAGTAGAAAAGAATTGCAAAGACTATCGATGATCTTCTACTGGAGGGATAGCCAGAGTGAGTCCGTTCGTTTTCGTAGCCCGACGGACCACATTCTTCCAGGTGACTTTAGGCATTGTTCCTTCTGGATCTCCCTCTAGTCCCTCTCTCCTTTCTTCGGTCCCCTTTAGGTTTCATGTCTTCCTATTGCTTGGCGTCCTGCTAACCGAGGACCGCTTATAACAAGCTGAACGTTGGAGTTTTTTGCTACGACGCCTTTTTTTTCTTCTTCGCCTTTTTCTGTCCGGTATCTCCGATACAGACAAAAAACGTCACCCGCCGCGGCCGATTTATAGCCCCATCAATGACCGACTGTTGTCCATGTCCACTTATGACTATGTACTTGCTCGACCTTGGAGAGACCAATGGTCACGAAACAATCTTATCAAATTTAAACAAGATTTTTTTTATTAAATTTTAAAATTATTATTTATATTAATCAATAAGATTTAAGAAATAAATGTAATCAATAAAAAAAAAATAATATAAATACACTCTTCAAGAATCGGACATTTCATATTGAATAGCGTAAAAATATTTTGTCACATATATATAACATTGATTTTTTTTACGTTGGTTTTCTGCCTCTTACACATGTTTACAAGCGAAAAAAAATTAAAACTGAATGGTTTTACAGTTTAAGTTGTGGTGTGTTTCCGTCTTAAATCTTGAGAAGAGACCTTTCCTGAAGAATGTCCTTTTCAGAACATTTTTTTGCCTTTTAATTCTAGGACTTATTGGTCCTTAAATAACAACTTTTTTGTGCTACATTTTATAACTATGTAATAAATCCTGAAATACCGTCTCTTTTTACTGTTCTTGCGCTGCGGCTTAATACGCATCTTCAAAAGATCTATTTTCTGTATTCAGAAATGATTCAAAATTAAGTTACAAATATTTTTATCAAAATCTTTTTATATTCAACGTAAATTTATATTAAAATTTTTATTGTACAGGGTGGGCCATCTATTGGTACGTTTTTGAATTTCGTCGTATGGCAACACCGAACGAGCTACAGATTTTTTAATCGTAACACGATTAAAAAAATTTTTTCCATGAAAAAAATGTTCCATGAGAAAACATATTTTTTGTATGTCAAATTTAATTCTATTATTTGGCATAATAGTATAATTTTCTTATGTATGTATGCTTCCGCATACATACATACTTGTTTGATACAAGTTTCTGTAATAGTCGCTCAAGCGTGCACACGTTAACTTACAATTAGTCGCAAAAGTTCGTGTTCCGCCTAATAATGGATTTGCTCACGAAGAACAAATTAGCGGAACGATATATTTTCCTAGCGCCCTTTGCAAACGCGTGTGTTCTTATACGTAAACGATTATCCGATATTTAATCTGCGTGCGTACACGCCATGAAGGATGTATTGTTATTCGTGATTTCCACATAAACGAGAAAAAAAATACATCGTGTACTTTAATTACGTTTGAGTGTATCATTACACAACAAAATTCTTATCTAACAAATATGGTAGAATTTGTTAACTTTGCAACTTTAAATTGAATCGGAATTTTTTATCTCACTCATTCTCTCTCTCTCTCTCTCTCTCTCTCTTTTGTTCGCTTTTTACATATATCGAAATAAATTATTTGATTTAAAATGCGAATTACTTTTATGAAATATAATTTTAAGATTTACTGGATATATTATCTAATGTAACAAACTATCTAATTTCTCTATTTAAATTACATCAATATTAATTAATTAAATTATTTAATAAGAATTCTGGGAATATATATAAATTTTTCTACTTTTGCAAATTCTTTTTTGCATTTTAATTTTAAATAAAAAATTAGTTTGATATATCATATATGGATATTATTTTAATAGAGCTAATTATTTATTTTTTATTTAATTATATATTTAATTATACATTTTTTATTATTCTTTGGTATAAATATATATTTGTTTTACCAAAACATTAAGAGCTAAATTTCTTTGTTTCAAAAATCGAATTAATAATTTGACGTAAATAAGTGTTAATATGTCACCGATCGTGAGTAATCGGATCAATGACACGGAGGAGAAAATTACAACGTGCGCAAAAGAGCGGAAGTGAGACAAACGACATACGGTAGAAAGAAGCGTGAGCAACGTACACGCGCCCGCGGATTAAAGAGTTATTTGATTCTCGGAGGCGGCCATAATTCTCCCGGGCTATTCCCGTTCCGCGCGCGCTCGCTCGCCCACCAGAATATTTTAACATCAGGGGTGGGTGGCAGCCCGGCTGATTCTGTGCCTGGATGAGTTTAGGTTGGGACACGGGACACATGTACCAACGCACACATGCACATAGAATAGAATGTAGGAGGGTTGGTGGGTGAGAGTTGCGGGTCCGCAACTCCACGCAGCTGACAGCTGTTTCCTCGGTGGGCCGACCAGGCCGGTGGGGAGGATTCAGCCTAGTCGCGCCCCTTCTATAATGGCTCCCTTTTCTTCCTTCCCCTACCTACAGCAGCATGGCTGGCGCAACCTGTCTCTTTCTCTCCCTCTAGATCCAGTTACGTCACATCCACTCTGTCGTCGCTCCTTCTCTATATCGTTGATGACGTCAACCTTGTGACGTAGAAGCGTGGCGTCATCACCGATAGAGCAGTCGTCGATAAAATGTCGACCGCTAGAGGCGCACTGATCGTGACACGAAACTATTACTCCACCATGCGATTTGCATGTTTGTACGGAACATACGAGATGAATTAGTAGGCTTGATGTATCAATGAGAATTCTGTGCCAGACGATAGCTAAAATAGACGATGGTACGAAATAATCTTAGTAAGATGCAACTCTATTTACGAGAGGAAGCTCTTGGCACATGCAATGATTATGTCCACTCAAAGAAATTATTTTATTTAACTTTTCTTTGTTTTAATGCATCTTTAGTTAATAAAAAGAATCGATTTTCAATTTATTCGTTGATTTATAAAAAATATTTAATATATTAACAAGATACGTAAATCTATTTTTTTAACGAAATTGAATTTTTATATAAAATTTTCACCATATTATAGACATACACAATAAAGGTTGACCTAATAGCCTTGCCCATCATCAAGGTCAAGCGTATGTATGTCGATGCCCTTCAGAACCGATTGAGCATGAAAGCGGAAAGAGAAAGGGATCGAGAAACGGGATAGAATGACTATCCAGATAACACATTGAATACTTTCACCACGTGAACGGTGGCAGCATCGTCAACGATAGGCAGCAATCGTAAAACAAGTGTTTTACGAGGCTCGACCGCAGAAGGGGAAACACCGCTATAGTACTGAACGCTGAGTGGGGCTCTCACGGTTTACGAGCGCATAACAGACGCGTTTATGGCCGCGATCACATAGCACGCGCATACCTACGGCTATATAACCGGGTCCCATAACCCAGTACGGAGTAAACAAATCGTAAAGCTCGTTTTCGGATTTACTGACCTGCCGCAATATACGGAAAGCGATACAGAGAGTTAACCAGCCAGCTACTCCAGCCAGCCGGCAGGCAATGATAACCAGCCACTTCCCCTCTTCGGTTCTCTGTCTGAGTAAGAGGGGAACTGTCATGCTGATGGCATGCGATCGAGATATCGCAACAAGCATGCGCGCAAAAGGGTTACGAGCCCCGTAATTGTGACAAATGAAGTAGATAATAGTTCGAGATAAACTGTAGGATATTGACTGAAGAGGCGGTTTTAGTTTATACGCTGGCTCGTGCCTGTCGTTTCTTATCAGTACACTTTGAATAATTTTGTACACCATGTAATTTACGAATAATATATGTTGTATACTTATTATCTTTTACGTGATATTTACTAACAAAAAAAGTAGCTACATGAGATTTCGAAAGTAAAACTTGAGAAATAAATCTCTGAATATATGATATTGTATAAATTAAATTACTTCTATCAAATTTATGCAACAGATACGTTCTTCTGATCAATCGGCCATGATATGCGCGCGCATACATACAATAGTGTAGTGTTATATATGTGTTTACAGTCTACATACATTGAAGATATTTTTGGATCGAACATATCGTTTCAGATATTTATTTAATCTATTAATTTAAAAATTATGAATTTTTTTAAAACACTATTTTATAATCATTTAATAATCAGAATAAATAATTTGTTATTTCTTTTTTAATTATATGTTTAACTTTTTAGATATCATTTACATATTTCAATTATCAATCAGTCAAATGTAATTTTAATTATACATGAAGTAATGATATACGAAGCATTTTACCTAAAAATACTTAATTTCTAATATAAATATACTTTAGGAATATATATATGTATATATATTCCTTTTATTATATTGTTTTCTATTTCGTTTATTTTCGCACAAATATCGATGTCAGCAATATTTTATAGACTTTCTAAGTCTAACAATTAATATTTTGATCTTCAACTTATGCGATGCCTTCATATTTACTATGTAGATAATGATTCTTGGCCATCAAGAGGACATTAAAAAATTTTAATATATATATTACATTAATTAAAAAAATTTGTAATAAAATAATAGGAAAAAATTTATGATAAAATTAATTGAAGTAACAATGCGCTTTCTTAAAACCGATATTATAATTCTTAGTACTTTCTTAATTAATAGAATAATTATTGATTGCTTCTAAAAAATTTTTATAAAATTTTTATTAAAATAAACTCTTATTATAACTGTTGTATAAAATAGAAAAATGTTATAATATTTAAATAAATAATTTGTTGTTTTTTTTTTTAATGAAGCACTCATATTTTATCTCATTTTTATTATAAAGGTTTTAAAAATATGAATGTTTGTAATACTATAACATTGTATTGTACTAAAAGAAATTTTAACTTCGTGGAGCGGAAACACGGCCGAAGCTTTTGCGTATCCGTACAGAGCCGCGCGGAGGTGATTTATTCGAGTTAATTCCAATTCCATTGGAGCCGCGGGGGCAGTCAGAGGGGAGGAGCAGAGAAGAGGCATCCTGTGGGGTGGAGGGTGGATATTCTTATGCAATTTGCCAGAAAGGTTCAAGAACCCGGGAGATCCCGCAATTTATCTTGCCTTATGTTACGCCGAGCCAAGGCAACGGAAGATAGATAGCGTCACTGCTTCCAACCCCGTCCTGCGCCCCGCACCGCACCACTACGGGTCAACCACCCAAACCCCGTACAGACCCCTGCGACCCTTCCCCCAGCCAATGAGGGACGACCGCGGTGGCCATCTTGGATGGAGAGTTATTGAACGAAAAAGATGAGTAAGAAACTTGTTATGGGGGTGCGTTCTCTCCGCACCGTTGGGACTTGGACGAAAGAAGGTGGAGGTAGGGGCAGACGGAGCTTGGAAGCTGCAGAGGGGTAGCTACAAGGGATTGTTGGCGCTATATTGATCAATTGCTTTACCGTGCTTCGCGCTACTTTCGTGATATAAAGTACAATACCCTTGGAGGAGCGATACCCGCTGTGAAGCCAAATGCGACTAATTATATGATGCTTATGTTTCCTAAAACATTTCACGCAGTGTCTGATTTTTTATTTTTATATTGAAGAATATCCGAGATGTCCGACAGATAAATAATACATTGCTTTTAATATCATTAATATTTTTTATATTATATATATTAAAAAATGCATAAAATACTTCAACCATTGTACATATACCATATGTCGTATCTGTATATATATTACTGTTTGACAGACTAAATTTTTATAATCATTTTTTTTTTCATCACATCACATTACTATTATAATTTTAAATAGAATTATATGCTTATTCATTTTAATATCATATTATTATATGTTTTCCTTATTGACTGAGTTGTTTTCTTTCATTCAAAAATTTTTATCTGTATATGCGATCATGAAAACAATACTCACATCAATGGGCGTGTAGAAGGGGCAATGTATGGGTGGTCTGATGGTTGCATTTCACGAATGCTTCACGCGTTCTCAGTTTATGGGCACGTGCGCGTGAGGTGTCGCGTAACTAAGTTTCACCTTGAGGTTTCAACAAATCACCTAAGCCTATCATTTCTAGCCGGGAGGTAACTGCATTACTTCACGCATGCACAGTGGCCGATCGTGAACGATTTGACAATACGACAATTAAGTTGACGTGTTGTGACATGCATCAACAAATAACAAATTATGCATTGCGTAAACATATTAATATTTATAAGTCAGTACGAATTATTTAAATTTCAAAAACTTTATGAAATATATAGCGCCAAACAAACTTCGTATAAATCAATTTCTTTTTACAAATCAATAATCTCGTTAACTAATTTATCTACATATTACTCACCTATATTAATTTATTTCTTGAACATGATTTAAATTTCATTAGATAAACATTTTAAAATATATTTTGCTCTATATAAGAATTATGTATCACTATACATAAAAACACTTTCGTTTTTAAAAATATTAAGATAGCTTCTTATGAAATGAAATATTTTTTTAGTATGTTTTTTATTGGTTTTCAAGTTTAATTTAAAATGTCTTAAATTTTTAAAAGTACAAAAATAATTATCTAATTTTCTAAGGTAATAAAAAAATATTTGTGCCTTTTTTTAATAGATAGAAGAGTGTAGCAATAAATATTATACAGGTTGTCTCACAATTATCGCATTTCCTCTTAAAGTATTCTTGAGGTAATTTTGAGACAAAAATCTTAATACGTGAAAATATCGAAACTACAATAATTTTTTCAATTATAAGCTAACTTTAAATGTTTATAAGAAAAGAACCATTTTACTTTTACAGCTTCTATTATCATTTCTTTCTTTTGAACTGGATTCTTTTCTAAGATCTTATACGAAAATATTGAGGCTGTAATAGTTTTTGAATTATAAACTATCTTTAACCAATCATAATTCAAAAATATTATAACCTCGACATTTTTGTATTAGAATTTTCGTCTCAAAATTACCTCAAGGATACGTTCTTAAGAGGAAACGCGGTAATTGTAAGACACCCTGTATATAAATGTATTTCTTAAATTTGTTTACTAATTCTTTTTAGAGTATTCCTTTTCCTGTATGTAGATCTATTAACGAATATATTAATTATTTTATTAATCTTTTCTTATTATACTATACTATTTCATTGTATTATACAATTTATGTTACAGACATGTGATATCTTTCATTTTTGCCGACATATCGGTCTTTCGATCTTGATTTGTTTTATGTGAACAATGTTCATCAATTCGCTGTAGGATGGCGCTTCTGGCGTCGAACGTATGGCGCGCCATCTATGAGATTATGCTTAAAACTTCTCACGGGAAAACCACGTGCACCGTGCCCACCAGGCGGCGTAGCACACGCCTGTCATGTCCAAGAAAGAGGGGGTGGGGGGGGGTTGGGTCCCCACTGTTTTTCTTATGTGTGAGTGTTGAGAATAGTGGGGGTATGTATACCTCTATGCCATGCCCGCAACGGCGCAGAATCCCATCGATCATTCGTGCCGTTTCCCCGTGTTTCACGCCGCCGTGTATTGCGCGGTGTAGAGAGAGGAGTCGGCCTCCAATGCCCCCCTTCGACCCCGCGCGGCCTCCACTTTGTCTCTGACACGTCCACCCATCTCACCCCACCCCGCGCAAATCTCCCCCTTCCTGTACGACGTGCTGAGTCCGTGACGGTTCGGCGGGCAATGCCGGCCGACCATCACGAGGCCTTACCTTCTCTATTATATTTATGTGGTGGCTTGCGGCCTGAAAGGTTTATATGGTGTCTCCACTCTGTCTCGCGTGCCGCTCCTTTTTTTTCTTTTTTTACTCCCCCTGCCTCTTTTGTATACATCTTCCGCCTGCAATTATTCTGCTGCGAGTCGCGCCGATTGTATTACGTCACAAATTCGTGTCATTATCTATAATTATTGATTAAATGAAACCCCGCGAAAATTTCGAATTAGTGAACGTGGTTCAAATTTGAGAAATATTTAGATTTTGATGGTGTCTAACTGTGCGCGTTATCCTGTGGGTATATTTGGGGATAGCGAAGTGTTCAGTGGATGACACCACGTGTCGATTAAAACCAATAAATGTGCGCCCGAATATCGAGTATCAGCTAATAAAAATGTAAAGATGTTGGACCGTGCTTCAGATATTGTTATTATTATGCCGTGATCTTATCGCGTGTATATTTGGATGAACGTTTTCAACCGGTAAATGATTTTGATGATTTTTTTAATTATCTATTAATTAATCATATAATTATACATATATTGTATTTTTTATCATAACATTTAATTACAATTATTAATAAAAAAAATAGAACTCTGTTTATCTATATTCCTTTTCACAAACAAGTTTATTTCGTGTCGTTTGGAATATATTCGTAGCTAATTGTGAATTCTTATTACCTGAATTGGAACCATCATAGTTCGGACAATAAGATTTACATGTTGTTTGAATACTACGTAACGTGCTCTACTTCAGTTTTCTAAACATCGCTCCTATTATCTAAGTTTTAATAAGTTCTGGTAAAGGGGAGAACTAGAGAACCTCTATTATCCGAATTATTTGATTATCAGAATTATACTATTTTCTTGTCTCATTACATGTTCGAATAAACGGAGTTCTATTAGTGTATGTAATGTCATTATATTTTATTGAAACAACTGTCAAGTTCAAATAAATTTTATACATGAATCTTATAATGATATTTAAATACAAAATAATTAAATAAAATATATTTTTTATATAATTTAATTGATAAAATATTTGCATCGATATCTAATTTCGAAAATAGCAGACTATGATTGGTATTCATAATCAGATCTTATATTCAAGACGTCTTAAGTACAGTCTTACGAAGTCACGAATCAATCAGAGGGCTGTAGCATCTTAAGAGATTATTTAAGACAGTCTTGAAATAAGAGTGGATTATGAATACCGCCCTATGAGTGTTTATAAGATTGATATTTAGGATATATAAAAAAATACAGAATTAAGCAACGTATTAATACAACACATACATGTATATATATATGCGTACAATCTATATATAACAAGATGTAATTTATTGTTTCAGGTAAGTGACGTTGCAACGCCTCGAGCCTCGTGAAGCATGCCCATGCAACTTGCTTGGTATAATGTAAGCAACTTATTTATCATAATTTTTTATCAAATTTTTTTGTTTGCGAATGAAGTAATTGCGAGTAGAATTAATTATAATCTTATATTTTTATTTCCTGCTTTTCTCTAGAATATTTATTTATATTTAAATTCTATTATGCATACGCGTGTACTAAATAATGACATGACACCCGAAACACTATTGTGTCTCCTGATGTTTATACGTCCCTGTATGTCCCTATATCCTGTTACATATCCGCTATGCTCGATCGATACAGAGCAATCGAAGCAAAAAGATAGTTTCTACAACTATCAGATGATAAACCAGAAGATATCTTGAAAACTAATTCTAGTGTGACTTTTCGGCATGTTGGAAACGATTCTTATAATTATCTATTAATTTTGCATTGTATAGCATTTTGTGTGATGTATTACTTCTATGTTAAATTATTAATTTTTTTAATCAGTTCTTTATTTTTACGCTAATACGAGAATATTTTTTTCGTGAGTGAATTCATAAACGGGAAGCTCAAATATAACAATATGATAAACATTATAAAAAGATCAAAATCTTTTTGCACTATAATCTTTATTGTATAAGATTAAAACTAAAATTATATTTCTATATAAAAATTAAACTCATCATTTTAAAATGAATTTATTTATATGAGTTGGGATGCTAAATGGATAACGTATTAAAAAGCATAGGAAAATATGAAAGTTAAAAATATCATTGTTTATCATATTTATGTGTAATAAGTCGGTTATTTCAGTTAAGATAGTCATTAAAAATATATTTTATTATAAAAATCTGAAATTTTTATTGAAGATTGTAAGCAGAGAACACAGTGATATAAAAGAGTCATACACAAGTTCGATTATTTTCTATATTATAATTTCATGCACATAAATATATCATTGAGAGAGAAAACATAAGTACTTATTATAAGTATTATATTATACTATCTACAATTTATCATTATAATGGTATCCGAGCAGTTGATGATTTGAGTATACAGGTATCATGTAGCAAAAGTGTAAATGGAGGTTTAAAGGAGACTTATTAGCGCACACTGTTGGAAGATGAAAAATAAAACAGTCAGATAATAATCAGAACAAGAAAAAAATCAAAAAATAAGAGACTAAGAAGAAGAGATACAGTGAATGCGACTGAAGGTTAGAAAGATGCTTACAAAAGCAGTGCTGAGAAATCCTCGTCAGCAACAGAATCAGGATAAGCCCACACACCCAGCGGCACGTAAAACACGCAGTAAGATTAAATGCTTCATTAATATGATTAAAGTAAAAAGCTATATGAATAACGAGCAACAGTGAATCATCGAATAGTCGGATCCACGAAACCGGTGCATTATTCTGCAGTTCTATTGATACTTTTTAGTTGACACTTTCATATTTATGTAAAATTTTATATTTTACAATAAAAGAGAAATATACAAAATATATTTTTCTACAATTAACATGCGGATAATAAATTTGATTAAATAGCATATCATAAAAATTATATTAAGAACTCAATATTGTATCATAATTTTTCAACTCATTTAGAGGGTCAGAAATGTTCTGTCTTGTCCGTTAATCGAATTGATTTGGCATGCCAGGAAAATTTGAATTGAATGGACCAAACGCGAGGAAAGGGACAGACATGGACAGTTCTGAACACAGCTCCCGGAATGTTTTATGTTGTCTGATTTAGTATCTTCGCTCTTTAAAGAATAAAACTCGTAATAGAGTTTTTTTCAAAAAATGCACCTCCTTTTTTTTCTAAATATTACATGTATTTAATAATTTCATTATGCGTTGCAGTATCTACAGTAAAATAATTAATAAAAGTACAGGTTTCATAACTAATGGGAAAATCGGGAAAGAGATGATTCTACACGAAAAAATAAATTGAAAACGTAGAATAAAATTTTTTCATAGATTCTGTGTTTTCTGGGAAATTGGCTTTAAATATTTGTTGAATACGTGTGTACATTCAACAGATATTTAAATTATGTCTTGACGTGAGCCTTATTGCAGAAAATTATTTCTGCTTATTTTTATTGTATTGGGTTGACAACGCAAAACCAGGATATTAATGCACGATGAATTTTATTACCTTATTGAAAATATTGCCCATTCTATTGAATACATTTTTCCGAGACATAGTTAACATTATGCATGCATAGTGCACATTATTTGACAAGTATTTAAAGATTTAAAATAAATTTTTCGACAGTAAAACTTTATATGAAAAAATTTTTACATTCTCGACTTATTTTTTCACATAAAATTACTTTTCGGTTGTAGCACCAGTTATAGAACACTATATTTTATTTTAAAAGTATACTACAATTACTAAAAATTATTATATTTTCATACAACAAACCTTATAATTTGAAAGAGTACTATGAGATCAATTACTTTAATAGATCTAACGTTATACTCAGCATAGACAATTGTGATAATGATGGTATTTATCGCTCGAAACCACATGTTACATGTCACAGATCACTTCGTTTACACAGGATATGTCACATTGATGCTTGGTGACATGCAAGGTGCCATGCTTGACACAAAGTGCAAGCAAATGCGATCGGCGATTATACACTTACAACGTTACCATATATAAACGGTGCCCGTATAAGCCACGGTAGATATGCATACATCGCGGATACACATAATGCGGTCCAAGGCACGAGGGTAATGCATCTGCCACATGACATCGGAACCTACACTAATCGCGCGACAATCTTCATTGCAATGAAAAGAGGAATAAGAAAGAAGACAAGGAGAAGAAAATCGCATGTATCGCTGTACTCGGTACGCCTTGCAAAGAAAGAAAGGAATGAAGGAGAAAGATAGTGTCACAAACAAGGAAAGTGTGAAGAAGGATACAGATAGACGAAAGAAGATAAGAGCAACAAGATTGAGAATGAAGAAGTGGATTATGTAGCATTTTGTGAAAAAGAAAAAGGAGAATTGAACATATACTGAAAGAATACGGAAACATCAAATATAGAAAAAGAGAAGAATAATAATAACTTACAAACTGTAAAATTCATAATGTTAAATTATATTCAATTTAAATCATTTTTAATTGTTTCTGAATTATTATTGCTCCTATTTAATATCTCGTTAATTTAACTAAAACAATGGAGTTGAACGAAATGTTTAAATTTGATTCAAATTTAAGTTAATTGTTCACTAAGTGCATACGTTAATACGGACGTTGTTACTTTAAAACTAATCACAGAAATGAATTGATTTACATTTACACATAGAAATTAAAGATAACAAGATGTTATTTTTTTAATTCAAGAGATTGGATTACTATTACTCCTTTGATATCTAACAATGTACATATGTTATACAAAGTTAAAATATAAAAATATGAAAAAAAACAATGATAAAAATCATGAAAAATAAGATATATCTGTAATGATGCACACTGCAAAAAAATATGCATATAAATATTGCAAAGCGAAAATAGAGCTATTTTTGTATGAAAATATTCTCTTCTTTTTAATGAGATCATGTGTGATGATTTCATTGATAATAGATAAAAATGGATGGAAATATACGGGTCATTATTAAATGGCATTACACAGTAAATTTTTCTTTTATAGCTAGGGGATAACAATTATGATAATTTTTTAAAACACTATACAAGCAATACTTATTTTTTGTAAAGAATCATCAAATTAATTTTTTATAATTAGAATAAAAAACTTGAAATAACAGGACTCTTAATGTTCAAAATACTACAACGAGATATAAAAAGCTAATAAGAATCAGAAAAACTTAAAAAAATTTCTATTGTTTGTTTAACATAAGTATAATTAAAGATAGATATAATAAACAAAAACTGTACAAAAGTTAAAACGCTACAAAATACAATTACTTGTTTTGACCTTATATTTAGGTTTTCTTCAAATGTATTAGGTGTTGGAATTAATTCGTAGCGTTTTACAAGTGATGGGAAGTACTTTCATTAATGTATTTTTTAATGCTCATGTGAAATAAATAACATTCTTTCATTAAAAAACGCTACGAATTAATTCCAACACCTAATACAAAAAATTTTTTTAGCGCAGTAAAAAACATTATTCAAAAATTAAGAAAGCGACTGTTTCGTTTCATAATTAGATGAGTGTTAGAATAAAAAAAATTGCTAGTCAAGCGATTGGTTGACCGATTGCGAAAATTTCTTATTCTCAGAATCTGACAATTGAGAAAATCCATGTTAATATTATAAAAAATCGTCAAATTTCGATGTCAAAAGAGGTAAAAAATTATCACAATTATAAGTGTTTTAACGTCAGTATATAAATTAAAGAGTAAAGAAAAACGTCTAACGTTCTCGACGGATTCAACCGTACTGACTCTCTTTTGACATCGAAATTTGACGATTTTTTATAATATTGACATGGATTTTCTCAATTGTCGAACTTTGAGAACAACAAGAAATTTTCGCAATCGGTCAATCTAATCGTTTGATCAAACCAATCGTTTGACGAGTAATTTTCCGTTTCTCTATTCTAACATTCATCTAATTATGAAACGAAACAGTCGCTTTCTTAATTTTTAAATAATGTTATTTCTGCGCTGAAAACATTTTTTGTACATTTGAAGAGGACTTAAATATAAGGTCGAAACATGTATGTAATTGTATTTTGTAGCGTCTTGGCTAATTCTACAATGTGCTTTTTGTTTTCTATTTCTTGCTGTTCGTCTCTTGTCTTATTGACCAAAAAGGCAAGAGACAAACAGAGACAAACAGCAAGAAACAGAAAATAAAAAGCACATTGTAGAATTAGCCTTTAACTTTTGTATTTTCTACAGTTTTTGCTTATTATATCTATCTTTAATTATACTTATGTTGAACAATGGAGATTTTTTTAAGTTTTTCTGACTCTTATTAGCCTTTTATATGTCGTTGTAGTATTTTTTATAATTAATTAGTAAACTAATTTTTATAAAAAGTGGTTGTTTTTATCTATCAAATTTTACACAACTTGTCTTTTATAACATCCATAATTTAGATTTAAATGAATAATTGATTTACATACACATAAGATTATTGCTTTTCTGAAATTATTAATTAGCTATTACTATTCATGAATCATTTTATGATCCAAGTACGATAATGTCTAATTTCTTTAAAGATTATAATAAACCTTGACACCATCCGCAAATTGTCTACCTTTCACCGCGAGGCAAATGCACGATTTTTTAATTTTTTAAGGATCAGGTCGAGTTTCGAAATTCTAATTCATATGACGGCCATATTAGCAGCGATAAGAAATTGCGGAAACCGGCAGTTGCAGTGGCGCTCTCTGTCGCATGAAACACTGTGATACGCATCTATCGAACGAACCTATGGTGCTATGTCGACCGCACACAGCAAGCAAACCTGTAATTTATTCCTCGACGGCTGCGCGTACCACCCAACTCCAATATAATCATTATAATTATTGTCTCCCCTTCAAATGGGGCTCGATAATAATCGTTTGTATTTGTTACACAGCTCGCATTGGCTCTACTACATCTGTAGAATTTAGGGATGATTTCTTCGAACTGTATCGAGTCATTTTTCTTATATCATACATTAATTTCAAATTGCGCAAATTTCTACACTTTAGTAGATGTCTGTAATAATCTACTACATACGAAATCTGTTACATAATGATAGCGCATTTTCAATATATGATTTAACTTCCATAAATATCTTTGAAATATTGAAAGTAATATATGAAAAGAATAATAATACACAAATATATATATATATATATATATATACCTAATATGATTTCTAATTAATGTGAGACATAATATTAAAATAAAATGAAAATTTGAACGTGATCTAAATCGAGATCCTCTTTTCTCTATTTTTCAAAAATAAAAATATTTGTTTCAATTTTCTCGTACGTTGAGAAAATATAATAAAGATATTACGAATTTAATCACGAATTCCGATCAATCAATTCTCTTTATCCATCATCGTTAATAATCTGTATATACCTATGCCTCGACGTTCGTATTGCATTCGTTTATCTATTGTTGCAGACGTGGTATTATAAATTGCAGCGATCCGTTTACTGTGTTAATTTGTCCGCTTTTCAATTAGCGACCGAACCAGTTCGGCGGCAGAAAATAAATTGAGTGTCGGCGATGGTCGCAGTCCGTTCGTGACTTTCTAAATTCACCACGTGTGTGTCGACTCCTGCTGGTTGAATTGTCGACTCTGCTCCACTGATCGTTTTTAAATTATTGATGAAATGAAATATTACAAAACTACTTCCTTTTAACGTCGCCCATTATTCTCTCAATGTTAAACGAAAAAAATCTTTAAATTTGTAATATTATAGCTAGTCTATAATATCTATTTCACAATTAAAAGTTTGTATATTTTATAAAATTAAAGATAAGTTTGCAGAGATCTACATAAAATATCACAAAAGTAAAAATCTAAAAAAAGTTCAAACATAATACTTTTCGAATCCAATTTAGAAACTGCAATTTGAAATATTTCAAATTGCCAGGTTCTGATGGAGTTTGCCATTTTGAACGAATACATCACTAATTTTGCGAGGGGATGTGAAACCCGATGTAATATTCCGTCATTCAAAAAGCAGTGCCGTGCTGAAGGCAAAGGTAACTTCGTGCCGGCCACCTGCAGGTAACCTGGGAGCGTCACGACGCCGCCGTCGCGACGAGTTACGACCACAAATCACGCGATTTGTAATTGCTACTATCAACTACACGATTTCACGTGGCGATTTCGACCTGCACATGTGGATGAAAATCCATAAACATCGATTCTGTTCTTTGTGAGACTTAACGTCAAATCTTGATGAGAATTTAAATTGTGATGTAATTTGTTTCTTCAAATTTTTGGATAATTTCTGAAATCTAAAAATTATAATTGAAATATATTTATTGATATATATATATATATATACTAATCAATTTTCTATATAATATAACTATGCAAAATGAAAATATTGAATAATTTTATTCTTTATTGGAAAATTCATGTAATTTGTTTCTTCAAATTTTTGGATAATTTCTGAAATCTAAAAATTATAATTGAAATATATTTATTGATATATATATATATATATACTAATCAATTTTCTATATAATATAACTATGCAAAATGAAAATATTGAATAATTTTATTCTTTATTGGACTATTCATTGTATGTGATTAGAAAGTAAAATAGATCTGTAATAATTAAATACGAGTTTAATTTGAATAACATTTTGATTAAACATACATTTAAATTATACATTTTAATTTGTTTAGATTAGTATGTTGCTAATTCCTATCATAAAAATCATAACGTGTTTAAATTTGTTTGCTACTTAAATTGATTATCATTATATTGTTTAAACATTTATCGTAGTCTTACATATTAGATTCATATTATTAGTACATTATTTAAATTTTTTAATATTTTTTGTTATATGACAAATTATTAAATTTCCTAATAAATTATATTATTATACATATTTATTGAAATAATCAATTGAAAAACGCTATAAAATATTAAATATGAAATACTAAATATAAAATAAATTTTTTTATAATATTATCTTTTTTTCTATTTGAAGAAATAGAGAGATATCGCTGATAATGTCTTTTCGGTCCTTACGACTATACGCATGGGCGTTTCTAGTCTACATTATCATGTAGTATATCACGTACCGTGACAGAACGCGTTACCATTGTAACACGCTTGTTCCTGCGGCGATACATTACGTTACGTCCACGTCCCAGGTATTACTTCGGCTTCCCTCCTCAACATGGCTAGTAGCTTCGTACATGTTAGTAAGCTATGTTTGATTCGTTCGTCGGCGGTCATGGTGGGCTACGTTAAAAGCTTTCCTCGCCATCAAAGTAATTGCAGATATATAGTCTACGATGAAAATTACGGAACTGCTAAAAACGCGCCGCAATTCGGGTATTGTAATAGGCAAGAAAGTTATTTTCTCTCAAATATCAGAAAGAGAAATAGTTGTGAGTTTATAACATATTTGTTATATTTATTTTATTTGCTATGTCTTGTTTTTTAAGATATTAAACATAATATAAACATAATATAAGTCTTTTATATTATTAGTATAATTGCATGATGCGTTACATCATAATTTTTTTATTGTCTTCTTTATTAGAGAGATGTTAATTTCTTATTAAAAAATGTTCAGAGAATACAAAGTAAAATTAAAATAGATATATTACATGATTTTACATGGTGATTTCTACCTGCACATATGGAAATCTACAAACATCAATTCTGTTATGGCTTCGCGAGATTTAACAGCGAACTTTGATGAGGATTTAAATACAATTTTTTTTACGAATTTTATTTCTGGAATTTAACTCTCTATAATTTATTCATCGATATGTGGCAAAAGAATATTTGTACAGAATTTTAATATGCATAATTGTATGCATGTCTTTTAGAATTTGTATGAAAAAGTTTTTATAAAAAATAAAGAAAGAGTTTTTATAAAATATAATTATTTTTGAAGATGAATTTTTATAGAACAAATTAATATAAAATTGTACAAAATCAAAAAAAAAATTGTAGTATTTAGATTTTTGTGGATGATTGTGGATGATATTGGGTCATTTAAAAAGTATCCGTGGTTTTTCATTCAAAAATTGAACAAAAAACCGCGGATACTTTTTAAATGACCTAATATTTTTGAATTTTGTGTAATAGCTGTCATGAAAATTATTCATTAATTTCGTTACACGGAGAGAATTTTTCTTAGAGTTTACCTTGAAAATATGATGGTCGTGGGACAACATTGTATTTCGAAGAATTTTAATGTAAATCTCTCTCATTCGGTAATAAAATTACGATAAAGTATAAAATAAGTTTGATTAATTTTACTGAAGTGCATGGTAAAAATCTTTAAAATATTATATTGTACCACAACTACTATATTTTCAGGGTAAATTTTAAAAGAAAGTTCTCTCCAGGTATAAAATAAAATATTCCAAGACTTTGATACTCGATGATATCTGACGAAGTAGACGTGAATGCTTGTGGATCTCCTGATATCCGGCAGGTCGTATAGGTGCGCGTGATGTGTTTTCCGCGCCCGCTCCTTCCTCCTTCAGCGGCGCTGCTTGCCATCAACATCGCACTTCATAATCCTGGCAGTGTTTCTGCGCGTCTCGATCCGTTAACTTACTCAATCGCTCCGTTCCTCTTTAATATAATATCTGTTTCGTTGCAATTTCCAAAAAGGGGTATTGTCATTGTATTGATAATTACGAATTACGTTATTTCGTTGTCAGCTTCAAGGAAGATGAATAACCGGATGCCATTACTGCATTGTGTGTCTAATTTCTGCTCCACAGTGATTTCGGATAATTGTGGCCTTACGCTTCCGTCCATAGATGTCCAACTTTTATTTTGTGAAAATTAATATATCTGTTTTGCGATATTATCTGGTTCCAGTGCTACAAAATTCTCCCTTTTCAAGTCTAATAAATTTTTTGTTAGAGATTTTTACAAGATTTATATTATAATTTCTAAAACATATATAATTCAAATGGCATTGATAATACATAATATCGTACGAAACATTTTATGATAATTCTGTCAATAATTCTTGACGTTTACTGTGTCTATTCTCGTGTAGAAATCCACACGTGCGAAAGATATTTGTAACTGGCCACCCATGACTTAAACTGGTTTCGTATATCGCATCGGAGAAATTATCGTTTGCGTATAAATATATTTTAATTAATAGCAGTATGTTATTAGCAATTGTATAATAACAACATGAGCTTTTTCTTCATCATTCACGGTTTACTTATCTATTTCCCGTTTCATCTATTAGCATTTTCTTAACACGACGAAGTTATTCTTATCACTCCATTACAATACAAAGTTAAATACGTCAAAATGTTAATTGTTGTAAAAACTATTTTCAACTTGAAGTGTATGTTGAATATTTTAAAGTAACTGCTGCTTAAAAAGAGAAGAATCAAACGATTGGTAAGTTGACACAATATGATATTTGTATGTATTATCTTATCTATCTATATATATATATAGAAGTTTTAATATATTTGATATAGTAAGTTAATATATTTGATATGTAAGTATAAATATTGACAAATTATGTAAATATTTAGATCAAGATTTAATATCCTATTTTATACATACACGTAACACTATTATCTTTTTAAAAATTTTGCTCTATATTTTATTTTGAACATCTCTCTTAAGAAATTAATGACTAAGTTGTTTCTTTAACAATGTTAGAAGAAATTTTATAATTTTTTAAATTTACTAAGTAGTGTAAATTTTATTTCTGAGACTAGACAGAAAAGATCTATAATCTCTATAAGATTATGTAATGGAAAATATATTTAAAAAATTTTTAATAAAATTTATTTTGTGTAATAAACTTTTGTCTAAATTAAGATATGCATATCTCATGGTATATTTATTTATTTTAATGCTTGTAATTCTTTTTTATAATATAATTATTATTTTTTATTATTCTTCTCTCTCACTTTCTCCTTTTATCATGTTTTTTTTTATTTATAAAATCTAAAGCCGTTATTATAAAAAAATAAGGAATAAATAATTTATATATTATATAATTTATAATTTTCTAATATTGTGCCAATTTGCATTTTCCTGATATAAATAAAAAAGTAAAGAGAATAAAAGAATTTCCTTATTCTTTGATAGGTAGATTAAAAAAGAAGGAAAGAGAGAGAGAGAGAAGAAGGAAGAGGCGAGATTGGATAGAAGGATAGGTGTAATTTACCCTTGAGGCCCCGTGGGTGGTTGCTTGGTTCTTGGTTCTGCTGTACAGGATTGGTTAGACGTTTGACAGTTGACGGATGATGAGGCGGCCTTTCAGTCTCCCTTCCGTTCCCCTTTTACGCCCCCAACGTACTGATTTAGTCTCAGATTCGGTTTCTGGCGCGTTCATTATCTGCCGTGAGGCAAAGTAGAACCGGGCATAACGGGATTATTACCTGAAATAGGCACATACGTCATATACTTTTGGTTTTTTTTTACCCATTCTTTATTCGATCCTGCTTCCTGTGGGTCGACTAAAAATTGGTGTTTTATTTGTTGTCTTGTCTTTCTCACCCATTATTACAGGATTTAGAATTTTGAAAAAAGAACATAAAAGTGCTTAAGCTATACGTTACATGTGCAAGTTACGTATGTGTAAGTACTATAAGTATATACAGAGGATTTAAATTACGTATTTATTTTTCAATGTAGCAAACATAGAAATTAGTTATCAGTATTAAAATTAAGTGAATTTTGTAACATGCAAATAAAAAAGTTTTTAGAATTTATATATATATATATATATATATATATATATATACACAAAAGATATATTCACTAACAAAATATTTAATTAATTATTTAAACTTAAAAAATTTGATACAACAAATTGTATGAGTTGATTTATCTAATATAGTCAAGCGTGAATATTATATATGCTTTCTAACTCTCGACTGTTTTTTTTATCATCGTGTACATAAATCTTTTATCTTTTATCTTTTATCTTATGTCAAATGAAGAAATTGATACTATTTTATCTAGTTAATGCGTCGTTTCTTAATTTATAAGAACCGGTCTATTAAAAAAAATGTCATTTCTAGTATATCTGCATGTATCTCTGTTTGTTAGAAAACAGATAGCGAGATAAAATCATAATAATCTCCATTTTAACGCGATTCTTTATATGAGACATGGAATGAGCATCCAAGAGTAGACGTAGCTCTTGTCGCAGCGTAACGCTTCGATGCATAGCTCAAGATAAGCTATCCTCTCGCCAAGGAGATGTGGATCTAGGAACGATGCGCGAAACAGCTAAGTGTAGTTTCTGTATTTCTTCGTGCTGGATGTTAAAACCACAGCACGAGCGCCGTGCCAGTGTCATGTTTATCTATTCTGCGATCTACTGCGCAACGTGATTGCGCGAACTACTGCGTGGTGCTCGAATGTTCCAGGGATCTCGACTGCGTGGAACCAGAAAACCGGTCGTGTTCTACGCAGTTTCCTGCTTCGTTCGTACAAAATTTACAATTTTCTTTAGTCGCTGACATTTAACACAGTTAATTATCATGTATTATATAAAAGACTGACTTTTAAAATTAGCGTGTAGATTAAAAAATTAAATTTTAAATTTTGCAATTTAGTAACGCGATATATGTATTATCTAAATAATATATAAAATTACTAAAGTAATGCCATTAAATAATAATATTAGGAAAAAGTAGAGTAAATTAACCTGCGTTATCTCGATTAGCATAGTTTGCGTGAGTGGATGATCTAACGCATTTTAACAAACTAATTAAGACGATTGCACGGGTTTATCATCGCGCACGTGAGTAATAGACTGGCTGCTCGTTTCGGGAGGAAGTTCGCTATGCGTGAGAAAACAGACATACATCCTTCTCGTAGCATGATTAAATCTTACTTTTCCACGACTGGGACGGATATACTCGTAAAATAGCTATATAGGCTAATTGGTCGTCGTCGATCTCTGCCTTTCACCTTAATTCTTTCTCAGCAGTTTACTCCAGATTATTGCTCTTGATCGTCATATCACAATTTCCTCGAGGTTCGATGAGGTATGAGTTACAGCCTTTACGAAGAGTATTACTACCTGTCCAACCAAACTCGCATGCTCAGGTCTAGTCTGCCATTTATCATCTCATTTTATAGTCAACCAAATGAACACTGGAACGCCCAGTAAATGTTTTCGCTAGTTGTACGTTTTTGCCTCTCTTTGAAAAATTTTACTCATAAATAACGATGTGAGCATAAATAACAATATGCAGCATTTTATATAATATGAAATGTTGCATGTCACGTTATTATTTAAGTAAATTTTTTTTTTCAAAGACGTAAATATTTAATTCTATAATTGCAATGTATGAGAAGGATAAAATTTTAATTGGAAATGTTTAATTGGTAATATTTTATTGTTTTATTTTTACGTAATTCTTCTCTCTTTTCCATCTTTTTATCATCTATAACCAAATAATCAAATTCTATAAATCTGTAAACACATTAAGTAAAGATTTTATTATTTATTTGTTAAAATATAATTTACTAGAATTCTAATTTTGTAATTTAATAAGCTTTTATTATAATTCTTTAGTTACCTCTAAAAAATAACTAATGTCGGATTTGTCGAGAAATCCGTGCAACTCTTTACGAAACAGTTCATATACACCTGCTTATGGAGTAGTTACTCAGATCGGTGTAATATTTGCCATGCGGCCCGAGGTTTCTTAGCATAATTCATGGTAACTTGCTATCATGTGTTCGTTACCCCGTCACTAATAATAGATCTTGGCACCTTGCTGGCTCCGTCTGCCGACCACCCAAATGATCGCGCACAAGGCGAAAGAATCGATGTTAGCGGACATTATGGAGTTGATTGGTAGTACAGGAACGGTAGACATGGATACACCACAGTAGGTTGATTTGAGTAATTGATAAGAAGTGCCACGCGCCAGTCCGCTGCATACAATCGCGATAAAAGCGACAAGACTGTCCGCTTTGAATATTTATGTGTCGCATATCATTCTTAATTTTTGATTAAGTTCCTTTTATTAATAAAATTACAAAATCATATAAATATAGAGTAATCGTAATCGCCAAGTAATCGTATTAAATTTATATCGGCAAATATACATACATATGACTTAATCTGCTATTTGAAAAAATAGGAGTAATGTTATATACATATAATCGATATAATATTTTGGTATAATATTTTAGTAAATATTTAGTATTTTTCATATGAACTTACACTAAATCTATAAATATAATCAGTAAAACTTATTATATACTATTTGTATAACTTATTTGTTTTTATGTGAATGCTTTAATATTCCAAAATAGAGGAAATTAAATTTTTTTCATATAAAAGAGTTACTAAAAGAGTAAATAAAAAATTTAAATATATTACTTGATTATTATTTAAAATCTTCATTAGCATTGAGTTAATAATATAAAATAAAAAATTAATGTAAAATTGAAACAACTAATAATTAAATAGAAACGAGCGAAAAACATAAATTAAAAACAAGCAAAGAACAAGTAGATAAAAAGTCATATTAAAAATTAGAAACATTTCATCTATTTAAATAAGTACAAATATAAAACGTCTATTTTTAAGGTACAATAAATTAAGGCAATGGTAGTTATAAAAATATTTATAACTAATTCTTCGGACACGAGAACAATCAAATTTAATATGATAAAAATGTACTCTAATATATTATAAATGTCAAGTTGAATTTATATATAGATATTCCAATTGTTCAATGGTACAAATTTACAGTCACGGTAATTATATATAGAATAGTTAGAAGTATAATGAAATTAAAAATTATAGACTGTTTACAAACATTAGTACAGAGATATATATTTTTATAAGATTATAACATTATTTAAAATATATAACCAAAAACATATTCGAAAATTTAATGTAAAAAATATAAATTTATTTAATGTAGTACCTATAAAAAGAAATTAAATCTTGCGAATAATTTTATAAGTTAATAGTAATTATTATACTTTTTCATATTTATGTTATAATATTGATTGCCTTATATTGGTTGTTGATTAACACTATGTAAATAACGATAATACATTAACCTTTTTGCGTGTGATTTATTAACATATCATACATAAGATAATCACATACATGAAGATATCATAGATTATATGTATTATGCAGAATCACTTATGCTGAATTCTTCACTTTATTAATCAGCAGTTTTCTATTATACATGTTTTTTATTTTTATTGTTAAAATTTTTGCTGTATTTATACTAAAAATTATACTAAAAACACATTTGTGTTATATTTTATTATGTTAAAATTGATATAAACCCAATATTTCATTATCTTTGCAACATTTTTCCAAGACTGTTGTAAAGATAATGGAACATTGATTTATATCGTTTAATCTTAAAAATTTGAAAATTATTGCTTTTCCCGCCACATGAAGCAAAGCCCTCTACCCAATTTTGCTGGAACTCAAAGGTACTCGACCTTCCAGCAAAGTACAGCAGATGGCGGTGCGATTCCATCTCAAGGCCGCTATTCGCGCGTGGCAGCTGTTTCCGTGGTGCTGCCACCTTCTGCACCCTGCTTAAAATGAAGGTGGTACTGACCTGCGCATATCCCGCACCATCATAACACAGCTCGAACGCCATGGGTGCCGGCAAATTTATGACCCGTATCATGGCGCGGCATCTAAACGATTATTTGCCGTTAAACGTAAACGGCTTATAAAAACGAGCTTGTATAATAGAGTAAATATAGGCTTGGTGTTCAGACCATGATAAATTTATAGCTCCACTTATGAAGATTTTGTATTGGCTGACTGGCAGCACCAGTATTTAACCTTGAAAAGATGAATATTACTAAATTCCCTTCGTGAACAAATTTTTGAAATTTCCTTTATAGGAGTTTTTATAAAAAATAGATTGTGACTTATACATATAGTTAAAAAAGAAAATAAAAATGTATATGTATGTATACATATATGAATGTACAATGTCAGTTTTATAAAGTAGTTACATTTTGCAACATTATGAATGTACGAAGAATACAGAGAAGAAAAATCCAAGATGCGTTATTTTAATTTTAAAAAATCTGTTTTTAAAGAATTAGAGAAATTGAAAAAGATATTTTATATTTATTAAATTTATTCTAAATATACAAAAATAATGAAATAAAAATAAAATATAAAAATAAATGTTATTCTGCTTTATCAAGAACTAGACAATTTTTTAATTATTATTTTTAATAATGATGAACAATAAAATAGAATGAAATTACATTTTTAAAATACAAATGAAACTAATCGTTAAATATGTTAAATATTTTTTTTTAATCGTTATTTTATTTAAATATGTCAATGTCGTTTCTCTCATTAAAAGTAAAAAATATAAAGGTCAAAAACATTAATCACTATTTAAATAACAAATTGCATATAAATTTGTTTACTTTTTATTACTGCGATCTATAAAAAACAAAATACAATTATAATTTGAAAATTATACAAATTAAGTATTAATTTTCTTTATTTATAAAATGAACAACT
Source organism: Acromyrmex echinatior (assembly GCF_000204515.1). The sequence goes on from NW_011627153.1 coordinate 1,087,837, forward strand.
TTTTAAATACAGAGAAAAAAATTATTTTAAATTTTAATAAATATTTATTTGAATAGCACCTACTAAATATTTATTAAATATAAAAATATATTTATTTGATACAAAAATCATTAATTTGATTTAACAATCATTTCTTTTTAAGTAAATATTTATTTATTGGAATATTTAAATGTTTAGTTGACAGATCAAATAAATATTTATTTAAGCTATTTTTTCTCAGTCTTTAATACTATAAGTGATTAAATTGTTATAAATGAAATAATTGAATGTGTCCATTAATTCATATATTTTATACTAAATTTATTTATGAATATTAATTAAAATAAAACATAAATTTTCGCATTATAATATCGTATTGCTTTTCGTTAATTTGGCAAACCACTTAGAAATTCTAGTCGTAGGGAAACCTCTTCATGTTCTATTCTTATATCTGTGGCATCTCCCAGTCGTGGACTTACATTAGTATAGCCTGACTCCAAGAAGATTTTAATTAAACCCGCCCTTCCAATGTTGCGTCTGATTGGATGAACTAATTCTATTCGTAGAAAATTTAGGGTTTCCTTTCTGGAAAGACAAATCCTTGAAAGCGCGTTAAAATTTTTCACGGCTTAGTGAGAAAATTATAAAACTCTGTATAGCCTAAATACAGTTTCATCATTTTAGAAAATAAAATATTTGTTTCATAGAGAGATAATATTGTGTAATTTTGTTTGTCACCATTATCAAATTTTTTACTAGTTTATGTTTTCAGAAAAAGAATTCCTTAAAAACGATATTTCACTGTATATGCATTATTATATTATGGAAATAATTTTTTTAATTAGTTTCAAGTTAAATAAAGTTTAAATTCGTTATGTCGAATTTTACGTTATCTTTATAACATGTCATTTAAACATGTTACGTTATTTAGAACTCACATGTTTAAAATTTTTCACGGTAACAGATTTCTTTAGAAAATTACAATGACTTTATTAGGGTTGCACTTTCTATGATGAGTATCTTTCTTAAATAAGTCATTTGATGAGAAGTTTTAGAAGGTCAGGCGAAGAAACATTTGGTTGTCTTACAGGAAGAAGTATCATGTGGGAGGAGAGTAGAAGAAAAGCACGTCATGAGAGAGGTTGACATCTAAATCTTGCTTTCCGTTTCATGCTGACTGCCCGCCCTTTTACTGGCTATGCTTAGAGCCAAAAGTCCCTTTCCTCCCTTTCGAAGGGGTGGATCCTCAAGAGTACACTCCACTCCAAAAATTAACAAATATTTATGATTATAATCTTTAAAATAGACTATCTCACATAATAATATGAGTTCTTTAAGAATGCTCTGTTATCTTTTAAATATACATAAAATTAAACGCGATGTTTATAATTTTGTTATTTTTTCGCAAGTAATATTTCTCAAATATTATACAAAAGAATTAAATTTTATTTTAGCCTTTCTAGGTTTTGAATCAATCTAGTAAGATTGGTTGAACGTGAAAACGGAAGAATGTGTGTAGGTTCTCGCTTGAAGAACGTATTATGTATTCAGGCTCTTTTACGTAACGTGCCAGAACGACAATGCTTTTATATTTTTATGGCAGTGAAAGTTACAAGGGGTGAGACCGTGAAGGTATTCCCTTAAGTTTCACTGACAGTCGGAAAAACAAATTCAGCATAAAAGCGAGTTTCACTTTCGTTTCACAATTGTTTCATACAGGCAAAACTGATTCTTTGCGAAAGAATCACAAATGGAAGAAAATTTGGAGACACAATATTTTTCTTTGTTATAATCATTATGCATCAGATTTTTTGTAACAAACTTAGAACTTTACCGAAAAAAGCAAAAACGTTAATAATAGTGGCGTAATAAAACGTTTATTCACAGAAAAAATGCTACGATTGCCACAACCGGAAATTATGATAATTTTTATCCATCAATTTTTAGCCATCACATTTGATTGTGATAATTGTAAGATGCACATATCTTAATAGTCATAACCATTAAGATATCCCAATCTTACGGTTATCACAATCGTATATTATAGTTCTTATAATCAAAAAATGTATCGATGGGCGACCTTTGGTCTTTTTTTTTGCGTGTTTGATTTTAATGTTGTTAAAGTGCATCGCATGCATGTGTCGAAATTTCTTAATAAAAATCTCAAGAAAAAATATTACATATATTAATGATAAAAAATCGATTAGTATTTTATATACATATATATTTATTTAAAATTTAAAATATCTATAAAACAAAATTTAAGCAAAATTGATATCTAACAAAAATTAATACTACTACATTAAACTACACATAACACACGCGCTCTAAATACAATTTGAGATATGGATTTTTTTCCAAAAATATACTATTTTTCTATTTTGCGAATCTAGCGTGAATTCCATAGCTATTGATATCACTACTCGCGAGTTTTCACGTAAAGCGCCGCCCATTCCACGAAATCGTGCACGTGTGCAACGCCGGATTCAGCTGCCTCGTTCGGTTCAGGAATGAATTATCGCCCGTTCGGGGCTGAGCTCTTTCATTTCCAGTCTACGCGGTAGTCCTATCCTTTTCTCTCCTCCTATCGGCCGAGGCTGCAGACAGCAACGCTTTTTTCTCATCCCTCTGCGCGATACCTCCCTCTATTCCTCTCTCCGTTTTCTTTTTCAATTTCCATCAGAGATATATCGTATCATTTTTGTTTCTCTATTACCTTTTATATGCTTGAATAATTCCTATCTGTATTATTTGTTATGTACGTTTAATTCAGAATAATCATGGATATTAAATTTATGCTCTCTGTTGTCAATGACATTTTTTCTAAATTTTACAGGTATGTGAATTTGTTAATTTGTTAATTAACTTAATTTTTGTAAAATTTTTAAAATTTACTGTTGTTATCAACACTTTTATATTAAATTTGATAGTTGCATTATAATATAAGCTTAAAAATATAGTACAATAAAAGGACTATATTATTTTCGTATATTGCAAAGTTTTAAATTTTGCTACAATTATTATTATGAATACAAAATAATTATAAAAATGTTAGAATACGTTGTGTATACTATAGGATATCTGCACTTATTAACACAGTTATTTGATTGACGTATTTAAATTATTTAATTTGTATTACACGTAAGCCTTGAGGAAAACTTTCTAATTATTTTTCCGATCTACGACGTGAAACCAATTTTCTCTTTGAAACTCATCCGGAGATTCGTCAATTCCTTTGAGAATAGCTGAGATAAAGGGCAAAATTCATCAGATCCAACGAAGCAACTTTCATTTTGATATTTGTTCCTGTCAGAAAAGATCAGATACACAAACATACATATACATAAAAGTTGCTGTTGCTAAAACTATAATCTCTTAACCGCATTCTACATCAGATTATTTTATCAATTTGTACAAATGTATTTTTAAAATTAATTATTCTTTTTTGTCATGATGTCAAATATAATTGTTTAAACATCCCAGGATCTAGAATTATCTATTTCCAATTATCTATTCCTCCGAATATTATAAATTTCAAATACGTACTTAAAATGTACCCGTATGACATCAGCTAAATTAATTTATCAAAAAATCTAAAGTAAAAAATAATCTTTAATTATGTTCATATTGTTTTATGTATATCTCGTATACAGTTAAAAAGATAAATTTTTAATCGTTTAAAAACGTTTTTGAAAAGTAAATCTTTTGTAATTTATTCAGAGAGAAATGGTATGTGAGGGTACTGGGGACACAATCAATTGGGTGTTTTCGTTTTGAACCGTGCTCCACGATCGAGGATGAAAGAAGGCACGAGGAGGGTAAATTGGAATTCCGCGATGCGGAGGATGATGCTGCTCCGGTTGGCTGGGACGAAGAGGGCACGTTGGAGTGCGAAAGAAGAAGGAAATCGACGGAGGAAAAAGGATAGAGAAGCAGAGCAGGAGGAGTAGCATCCAAGGAATATTTACTGCCATCTTCTCCACCACTTACCCACAGATTCACTGCCTGAAGTTGTAAACACCTCTTAACTATATGGAGATAGTATCTCGGTTTCCCTCCTCGTGTGCCCTAAACTGTTACGTGGGTGTTGTGACTATCATTAATTAGATCATCATATGATTGCAACATGATATTTTTCTTAATCCATGTATCTTATAACTTAAACACAATTCATATACATGAATTATCTATAATACGGCGGGACGGAAGCTGTTACATTTTTTTTTTGTAAATCGATTATATAATATAATAGTATTGAACATAAAATATCACATTCTCATTTTATATCGTAATAATCATTTTAAATTAAAGTACAGTATTGTTAAATCGACTTTCTACTATTTAATTTGCATATTGTGTATGTTATATTTGTTAACGCTAGAACGACACCGATCGATATGTTGCCGCCTGCTTGTAGTTTAGCATTCACCTGAACAAACGGTTTACATATTCATCAATGCTTGGATCAACATTTGTCGCATGGCAAAGAAATTTAAATGACCTTGCCTTGTGGCAAGTTGAACGCGGCATGGCGGCTTCTTGTCCGTCGTGAAAATGTGACGTTTCGTACGTGTATCGAGATATATCGCGATTTATATGTCTGAACTCGCTTTCAAAACCGGTTTTACGTTCCATCTTGTTCGATCGTGGATTATTCAATCGATAACTGTTTCTAAATTTATATATACACCTATTGAACTTTCAGCAATACTTTAAATATAATTTATCAAAGATTCAACATGGCAAAAAAAAATGACATTAATTTATTGAAAATATGTAACACTATTAAATATTTCAGAATATAGATTTAACATAATTACTACATAAGAATATTGGAACACATATTTACTATTTCTCTATAATATAAAAATATATCTACATTATATACTACCGTATTACATCTTAAAACGTTAATGTTTCTTTAATATAATTAATTTGGTGAATATAAGAACTATATGCCTCAAGGGAAATTACGAAAATAGTTAAATACAATAAATAATAGTCGTTAGCATCCATATTTTAATGAGATTATTCATCTCGCAAAAATAGAGCATGCTTTGCCAGCTAAGAAACGGCAGCAGCGAAACAATGAGCTGATGCGCTCTCCGTGACTGTAGATAGTGGAGACGTGGAGATATAGAACGAGAGAGACAAATAGAAGGAGACGGTGAAACCCACTAAATCAATACTCTGCCATCGCTCCAACTCTGGCTCATCCCCTCACCTACCCCCTTAGCCTACCCCCGAGTCGTCAGCCCGCTTCTCTCTCTCCCGGCGTCCTCCTTCACCAGCGTTTCTCGGTTCCGTTCGTTCCACGCCACCCTTCGTTCCACCCCCGTCACGCTCTCGAAGCGAAACTTCTCTGGCTCCGCTTCCATGGGTTACTCCCGCAGAGAGTTTCCTCTACCATAGGGCTGAATTCTCCCTTATGTGTCAGTATAATCTACCCGATACTCACGAGATGTCGGTGACGCGTGAAAAACGTATATTCGTATATACATTGCACGTACGCATTCTCTCATTTACAGTTATTCTCTCATTTTGTTTATTATTTTCTTGCGATTATGTTACTTTTTTTTTGTAAGAAAAAAACAACAAACATTGGATGTTCATTTCGGTAATCTTTAAAATTTTATGTTTGTTTTGTACCTATTTGTATTTTTTATGTTGAGCGAAAATGAAATAGAACATCTTGTTTATATATACAATTACTACTCTACAACAATTAACTGGATATATTAATGTTCAAAAGCCTATATAATTGGTCTATAAGTTCATACATTCGGTTTTATATTTTGTAATTTTAAAATGCAATTCTCGTAAAATATTTTAGAAACGACTGTCGACGAGCTTCACTCTGCACGGATAACGGAAAAGCGATATCGCCACGTTGGCACGTAGACTGCAGATTCCAAAAAGATACTTGCATGGAATTTTAATTTAAGACTACTTGAAAACGATGAAAACTCTAACAATTTTAAACTCTTTCATGTTTCGTTGACGATAAAATATTTTCTATTAATTGCAATTTTATTGCAGATAATATCGAAATCATAAAGATTAATAATCATTCACGAAATAGAGCGCAATGTTTTTTATTTATACAATGATATTTTCTTCATATTTTCAGCAAAATATATATTGAGCAATTTTTTACGTACAGCTTTTTGGAATCTATAAGTCTACAGCTATTTATTTTTTTTTTTTAATGTTTAGTCATGCCAAAATTTGATGCGAAATACGAATTCCGTCTTATTTTGCGCTAGAATACGACAGAAAAAAAATATCGATCAATTATCGAATATGAGATGGCAATCACACTTCATTTCTTCAATTATCACGAATTTCTATTTACTTCACGCGGATATTACGCACATCATCACAAACTAGGTCATATAATTCAAGTAACATAGTCTTATGCGACCATTCTGAACCATTTGCAAACGAATGCTGGGTAATATCTACGATCGTGAGATCGTACAGCTAGCTACGTGGCCTATAAAAGAAGTAGAAGGAGGAAGAGATTACTGATTGTGAGAAGGGGCCTGCATATGGGCGTTTGCGTGTATGCGACTGCCCAAGACGAGGGTACAGTAGTAGCCCCAATGCGTCTGCAATCGAAAGCTAACTGGACAAATAAACGGTTGGCTGCTTCTTACTGCTGACGATGTCGTCTCCGCTATTGATGGCAACTAACTTCATCATATCACTGACTTGTAACGTTGGAAATATGTATACAGCAAACTTCGTCCATATAAATTTTTCCAAAATATTATTCTTGTCATTAGTAAAATTAATTTGTGAAAAATCATTCTTCGAAGATACAGTAATGTTTAATTATATAAATTATGTCGGTCTCTTTTAAATCGGATTTGTCGCATATATAACATAAACGGATGTTCAATAAGTAGCTCAAGATTTCGATTAATAACCAAGAAAATCCTGCTTTACTTGCTGCTTTTAAAAAGAATATCAACAAAAAGTCCAATTACACGGCCGGCAACTCCTGCTTTGTTTCACGGCCGCTGCCCGTTAGTTTATGCCTTCCCTCTCTTTATCTACTTCGCTGTCGTTCTTTAAATTTCTCTCGTTGTTTTTCTTTTCTTTCCTACCGACGTGCGAACTTTTGCTGCCTTGGTAGCTGCCTAGTTTGTGATTTCTCGATGTTACCTTCCAACGTTCTCAGCACTCTCTACAACTTAGTGTCTCGTTAATTTCTTGCGATCCGTAAGACGATTACCGCACTCGTCCGAAAATTTAGCGTTTTCGATGTCCCTTAAATCTCTCGCAGTAAGTTAAACTTGCAGCTCAGCGTTCCGAAAATACGTACATACATCATAGACTCGCGTTCATTTCTTATATATAGTTTTTACTTGGGAATATAATTTTGAAAAATTTTGACATACAATCATTCATCATATAATTAATTTTAATTGTAAAGATATTCCTTTTTAAGCAGTAATCTATTTGATTCTACGATTACACGAATTGTGATGTAATATAAGATTTAATTTATCAAGTAATACCCTTATAAATAACGTGTAATAATAAATAGTATTTTGACGGAGCAAAAACCGCATTTAATATTTATAACGTAACATTATTTGTATGCGCATTTTGTGTTCCGTATGTTTCACCGCAACGTGCAATAGCTGTTCAGACTGTGTAACGTCATCAATTACCATGTTTCATAATAAGTCCTAATTGAATAATTAAATTTGTCAAATTTCAATCGGATTTGTTATTCTTATTGACAAACTACTACTATCACATTTCGTGATCCGTATAAAAATAGACATTTCAGAGTATCAATTTGAAAGTTTTGAAAGATAAAAAAAATTTTTGTGGCAGGTTTATTATTTTCAATAATAAAAAAAATAAATATTGATATACAGATAACATAAACATAATCCAACTAGTGTATGTTTCGCTGTCATGTGTTTACAACGCATCATTCTTCCGAAAAAATATTTGAGCGTTCTATCCGAGATCCGATTCGATGCTGGTAGTCGTCTGATAGGATTACGACTATCGTTGAAAGATTGACGGTCGAATCCGTCAGCCGTTTTCTACAGCATGGACGGATTTTCTGCAATTTTCTCCACGGCCTTCGGCACTGTAGGCCGTGCACGTTCCGAGGTTCGAAAGCTCAAGGTTGAATGAGTGGCACGTGGATGCGCACGAGCATGGTGGTATCGTTAGCGTCAGCGATGCTATTTTCAGCGTTTCTGGGGATTAAAATTAGTTGAACGAAGAAATAGATTTGTGATAGATATAGTTCTTTGAGTTGGCTCTCTCTCAACCGAATACATGCACAATAAATTAAATGATTAAACGTAATTCCATACCTTGATGAAAACAACTATCGTATATCATCCTATAATACGAAGATAGAAGACGAAATATATATTATGTCCCAATTTTAATACGCATTGGATGTCATCGTCACTACCATTAATCTTAAGTCTACTGTTACAAAAACTAATTTAGGACATGACTTATCACTTTATCACTTGTTCCAAACGTAATAATGCAAAATTTAAGACTTTTAAATTCATTCAGCACTCATCTTCAATATTATATCAAAATCGTCTAGTTGGAATAACGTAATGAGACCGTCGATGGAGGAATCGCAGTCTACCCGGTCTACCGTCCTTGTTGACGCAGAGAGAAGCTGCGTAACTGTATATACGGTATATACGGTATATACGGTAGATAGCCTCGAGAGTGTCCCGCGGTGCCCCTCGAGTCTACCCGTGTCCCGAAGACGGACGCAGGAGAGAAGGGACTTGGCGGTGCTGTACACAACCACCACCGACGCTAGATCACGGGGGCGTCAAGAGAAGGCGAGAGCAGGCGGTAGGCCAAGGGGAATACGGGTGTATCGGGGGAGTGAAGCTTAACGCATGTGCACAGGGCGCTTCGCGTCGCGGCGCTCCGGTCCCGCTCTGGTCGGAGGCTGCGAAACCGAGCGGGCGGAATTCGCGGATCAGAGTCGTCGCATCTCTCGCTTAAGATATACATCACCGCGGCACCATCCGCGGTTTTCCATGGGTATCGGCGAGCCGAGAACCGTCCCGACGCTGGCCGACACGCACCAAGCCGCGGTTAGGACTGTCAATCGTGGACGAGATGCTGCGCTCGGAGTACGCTCGGTGACGAATGATAACGTCCGAAATTGCGATCTTTCGTGCGACGCGACACACGTGCGGTACACCTTCAAGTGCGACAACGAGTCCGGAGGATCATCTGCCGTGACGAGACAACCGTACTCCGATTTGGCACGACGATCGAATACCAGTTAACAGAAACCTGAAGGATCGATGTTTATTTTCTTGGTACTGTCTTTAAGAAGGCTTCCAGGATTATTCTGCTTTAACGCTGCTTTAAGCTGAAGCGACATATTAACGAGATCAACGAATGACTAGAGGAAAGTGTGATATCGTAAGAAGCTCCTCGCACATATAAACATTCTCATTTATTGGCGATCCATACTGCTTCATCATTGATTTCCGCGCTATATTTTAAACACTAAAACGACGAAAAAATTAGTTTGGAAATCGAAGCTCGACTTCGTGGTAGTTCCAAGACTACATTTAGAAATGTTCCAAGACTACATTTTACATTGTAGATCTTAGACATTGTGACTCTTACAAGTCGATGTTAAATTGCAGCTTATTAAATATAGTGCACTGTTCATCGACTTTGCGCGAGAATTCTCCTCGTTATGTCGTGAAGAAATCTATCCAGTAAGTCAAGCTTTTATCAGCAATTTCATCCGAGTGAAAGAGTAAAATAGATGAAGATAATTTCGAATGATCTAATCCGCCTTATGTTGCGCTAAGTCGGTTGCTCGCTTATTTTTTATCGTTATTCATCAGCAAACAGCTCTGTCAGCTAATAAACTATTGCGATTTGGCAATATCTTCTTAAGACAATCCGAATACGTAAGAACTTGAAGCAGTATCATTTGGAGCAAGTCAGAGTATCAAGTAAACGTTCCAAATATTTCGTGTGACTCCTCGAGTTCGTAGGATTGTGTGCAAAGGTATCGCGAAGGCAAAGTGAGGAAAGGGTGATGGTGAATGGACTCACATGGTTACTCTATCCAATAGACAGTGAATCTGCTCGAAGGACACATGGTTCGTCGACGGTGTTGGATTTTTCTGATCCCACGCAGTTTCCGATTGTACCTGGCTCGGTGACTGTTGGCGAATCTGTTCGCTCTTCGTGGACAAAGACTTCCAAGAAGGTGGTGTGTGAAGGGAAGTACCAGCCACGACGGGGCCCAGCGCCGGGGCGGAGACAAGGCCCCCGGTGCAGGGAAGAAGCGAGGCAGGGGAAGAAGTCGAGTTTAGCGTAGCAGCAACGGCCCTGAAACTACAGGGGAGAACAACTACCCCCTTGAACAGGGGGGAAACTAGAAGGCGACCTCGCCGACGGAGGCGACGGAAAAAGAAGCGACGGAGGTGAGCGGATAGTTAAATGACTTTAACTATATCTTGAATCGTTATTAAATATTAACGATAATATCGCAGGAAACAATTTTATTGAAATATCAATCGTAGTATGAATTAAATTTTAATGGAATTTTGAAAATAAAGAATGTAATTTTTAATCGTGTTCTATTAAAGGAAATTTATGATATTAACCTTTTAAACATAACAGTTCGGTATAACTTAATAATTTAAAAAATCAAGAATGCTTGAATACAAACCGTCTAGCCTATTACCACCAAGAACCATTAATTTTCTGTAAAATGTATGTGTCAAAGCAAATAATAGAATTATGATAAATTATAAAACATGTAAGAAATGATGGTAACATTTTAATTAATATCGAATTATATAAAATGCTTCGAGTGTCACATTACAAAACCCGTAATAGTCGATCAATGATTCTGCCACAATTCGTTATTCATTTCCGCGTATTCATCAAAATTGACTATTGATGAAATCCGTGGATGACCAACAAAGTAATATCTATTCCAATTTTTTTGAGAAATTTTGGCTTCCTTTTCATTATCTAATCATATCTAATCATTTTATACTAAATTAAGTAGAAGAAAAAATATTATAATATATACTTTTAGTGCATAATTGTTATGTATCAATAAGTACATAACTGACTCTGATTTTGAAAAAAAAAAAAGATTAAAGAAACAAATAGAAAAACCTCTCAATTATATAGAAATATCCAATATTATGAAATATACAATAATTCATATTAATTTCATTTAGTTCCCATTAATAAAGGAATCTTGTTACACAGTACAACAATCAATTTTTATAAATGTATATATTACGTTAAGTAAAATAAACTGAAGCAGTTTGTAAACAAAATCGGTTAATCGAAGATTAGATTTTTAATAAGATTAATGATGTAAAATTACATTTTCTGCGAAAGCCCTGATCAAGTCACATATGAAGCATGGAACATATCTGTACCGTTTGTTTGAAACGTTTGGTAATTCGCTAACCGCTCAAGGCGGCTTGTGCGGTCAATGCAAAAAACGCAGATTCCAATATTAACTGCAGTTTATCGAGTTTCTTATAGCGGCCTGACTGCCGGTCCTTTAAGCATTTAGTCCTGGCATTCTACAATGTGCCTCAATTTCGTTTTTCTCCTGGTACATCAACAAATTTATCGACGTGTCGATTAGATAGACGTATAGAATGTCAGAAATTAAAAAAAAACGTCTAGAATATTTTTTTATCTTTTAATTGGCCTAAACAAGGACAGTTTCTATGATAATTTTTTTTTAATATTATTACGTCGATATACTACAATTTATTATGTATACTTTTTAAATGCTCAAAAATATACACCGATTTAAACTTGCCAGTTATTCTATACATTTACATACATTATTTCTCTTGAAATAATTTAGTTTTTATATATGACGAAATATAACGGAATTCATTGATAAATAATATATTATAATTCGAAAATTATACTGATTTTCAGAATTTATTTAAGACGTACGTATAAAATACTTATTTATTTCATTTAAAATTAAAATTTAATGTTAAATTAAAAGATTATTAAGCCTCGTAAGATGTCGAAATAGCTAAAAGAATTTATTAATATTGTAAATACAATTATTACGGTGAAATATAAATCTAAAATATTAGTAACAAATGTTTCCTTAAATATCAGTGTAAATTTGAAACTTGCTATCTAATTATCTTCCAAATATGAAGATCCAATCATATATATTAATTTATATTACTTACGTACTTTCAAATAATATAAATATTAATTATATGCAAATTTGATTTCTGTAAAATTAGAAGAAAATCGTACAGAACAAATAAAAGTCAAGATCAGTTAGTGGAATGTAAAATTAAATTAATTAATTATATATTTAAAATATTAAAAATACAATCAATTTATTATTTACAATCGAACATATATCGGCCTAGGAAAAAATAACGTCAGCAATAACTAATATACGACATTAATGTGTTTTTTTCTGTATCTTCAACTGCCGACATTGCGATATTTCTCTCACTGTGTTATTTTTTCTGCTGAAACATCGGCGTCAAAAAAGGGCTTGGGGTTCCACGCCGATAGAATTCTTATCCCTAAAAGCAACGACGCTGGTTGGCCGTGGTTCCCCTCGCTCGTATTACGTCCCTTCCGTTCACGAATGAAGGGAGGAGGAAGAGGCAGCCAGTACAGGGGCAGGCAGGGGGATCGTCGAGGCAGGAAATGAAGGGAGTAGTCTGGGGTGATAGGAAAATTTGATGGAGGGTGGCAGAGTGACAGGAGGAAGGGAGGAAGAGAGAGAGAAGGGGACGGGGGAGAGGAGAGGAGGGCTATCAATGACGCGTTAGAACACGTCACGCTGCGCAATGCATCTGCCGCCATATGCCGTCATATATATTATCCTGGCGATACGTCAATTCGGCCGCTGATCATTATACTGATTACCGCAGCACGCAAACTACTCCGCATGTGTGGCCGTTCTCATGAGTCTGTTATTAATAAGCACAGTTTAACTTTCGATATCGGAACATCGATGAGCAGTCGGGTGAGACGAATCACTTGTATTCAAATAACTTCCGTACTATGTGTTGATTTCATCAATCAGTCGCTTAAGACTATAAATAAGTTTCTATATCTTCTTGAAAATAAATTATCTAGTCGAACAGTTAAGATAACTATTATTGAGAAAACAAAAAGTATAATACCTGAAAGAAATGTGAAAAACGAAATATATACGGGAAGATCTATAGAAGGACATCGAAAAAAAGAAATAAATTGCAAAAGGAAAAAGAAAAGACAAGAAATGCGGAAAAAGTTCAGACGAATACCTAGCCTAAGTCATAAATTTTGATATTATGTACGATGCTTTGGTTAGCTAAGAAAAATGGAAAGAGAGAAGAGACATAGCTCGCAACGTTGACGCAACCAACAATGTCCTCATGAGATTTTAACTTTCTTTTTTCGGTCTACAATGACGCAAAAGTTTCCCCGATTTCTTTTGGACAAGTAGGAATATAAAGGACGAAGTTAATGCGAAAGAACAAGATCCCATGTATCCTTTGACCTTGCTCCTTTTCCCATTTCACTTCCATGCTATTGCAGCACTAAAATCGATGAGAATATAATTCACAAATCTCATAAATTTGCTCGTTATTAATTATTAATAACGAAACAATTAGTAATTAATGTTGAATTAATACTCTATTTATGTAGCTAGACAGAAATTATTGAAAAAATTTACATTAATTATATAAAATTTGGATTACGTACTGATAATATTATTATCTACATATAAATTAATATAAAATAATATTTTATTTGAATTAACCCTTACAATACAAAGTACAATTTAGTGCCACTCCGTCCAAACGTTACTAGAATCCGTCCATTTTTTTTATCTATTCAGAATGATTTTTAAAAAATCACTAAAAATTTACCAACTACTTTCAATTTTCTAGAATAAATATTAAAACTTCATTTTAGAAAATAATAAAATATAGTATAACTTATAATTATTAAAAGACTCAAAGAAAAACTTGCATGAACAGGAATCGCTCGGTTACTAGTGACTCAATCTTGTACGGTAAGATTTAAAGATAGAATTTATATTTATTTTATGTTGTTTAAATGTTTTACAAAAGAATATTAGTTGTTTTTTAAGGAATTATTCTATGTAAAAAATGTTATTATGATTCTTAGATTAATTAAGTCATAAAAGTGTATATATATTTTTCATTGTTCTTTTACAATTTATATTATTGAATATTTATTAAATAAGAAAATGAAATATTTGAGAAAATAAAAGTTGAAGTGAACGAATTTTTAGTCATCAAGAAATATTTTTAACTTTTTGAAGGAAATATTTAATTCTACGTTCAAAAATCACCCGGTTATAGCGGGTTTGCGGGTTCAAAGTACATTTTTATTTTGAGATAGAGAGCGAAGCGTATAACACACAGCCGACATCCCTTGTTATTTCTCCTATTTTCCGTTGCGATAAATCACGAATGCCGACGGACGGACTAAGGAAGTAGGGCCAACAAAGAGAGGGGGATCTCGTTTGGTTTTGCCGGACGCAAAACCAAAACCATAGCGGCGGAGGTTGTCAACATTCCTGGCAATTTATAGAAAGAACATTTTTAATTCAAAAAAATCATTATTTATTTGTGCAACAAATTTGATTTCCAAATATAAATTTGAATGAAAAAAACTCAATCAAATCGCTAGTTCCATCGGTCTATTATTATAAACATTCATATTAAATTGCGATTTATGAAATAATTTTCTAGCAAAAATTTAGAGCAAGTTGCAAGCAAGTGTGCGCGATAGTTGTGTGATCGATTTCGTCGCAACTCGGTCGCTGTTCTCCGTAGTGCAATTAGTGCACCATACATCACGCGGATAACAAGACACGGCGCCCCGAAGGCGTCGCGTGGAACGCGCGGAAAAAAAGAGAAGACAGTAGGAACAAAAGAGGGGGTCGAGATGGTAGCGACGTGCCGCTCATCGTCTCGAACGACGTTCTTCAAGAACAACTCCTAACTTTTTCTTGGTAGAAGAGGAGAGGAGGCGGAGGATAAAATCTCCCCCTCATATCCTTGCTTCAGTCGCTTCATCTCCTTTCTCGATTTCTCTACTTTACTAGTTTCTTCTCGGATACGCCGTTGTTGCCAGAAAACCCGCACGCCATTCATCTTGCGACATCGGACGAAAATAACACGAATTTAAGAAGCTCACGCTCGTAAACAATAAAGGGGATGTGCGCTCCCGTTACATAATAGCACCGTCTGGAACGAAGGAACTGTCTATATTAGAAAGTGGTATCCCTCTATTCTAGGAAAACTCAATTAGTTCTCGAACTTATTTATTAGTCTTACATCCGTCGTTGTAGAACAATGGAAATATTGAACAATGGAACATATTTGTTATTAGTTACTGACATTCATATTCAATTTTATGTGGAATAATGTAAATGGAAAAACAAATTGCAGTACGTAAATTAAATTAATAGTGCAGCTTGACTAACTTTAGGATTAACGCTTTGATAATTTTGAGCGAACTTGTTTTTGCACTTGCAGATATATATATACTGCAAGAAATTAAAAAAACTAATTAACAAAAATAATTTTCTTACATTTTCAATTTTTTCATCAATAGTGAAATTATCATTAAAATGCTATCACTGCATGATACAAGATCACTATTTTAATATTATCTAGCTACTTTTTCTTAGCACCGAATTGAAATGTATAATTTTATCACGGAGATTAAGCTATACAAATTGATAATTGAGAAATTTATGACTTTAAATATTTCCAACAGCATTATTCTATTATAACAATTAGCTATTTTTTTCCATGTAAAGAATTGAAGTGCAAAATTTTATTGCATCACGGAGATTAAGCTGTACAAATCGCCTGAACAAATTGATAATTGTCAAATTTATGATATTAGATATTTAATTATTTGACAATTATCATTGATTACTATATTCTTAAACGGGGAATAAGAGCATCTTCAATTCTATTAAAGAATCAAGGGAAATACAAACGCACAAAACGTACAAAACGTACAGAAGAAAAAAAACGTGAGGATATCAACAGATTGAAAATACAAATAAGAAATGAAGAAATACGGCAAAAGTGCGAATAGTTCAGAGTTAAGAATATGTCAGAGCACGTGGCTCAGAAGATCAAGAACTGGTGGAATACACCTGGTGTGTTCTCATGAATTCGTTGCCGTTCCTCACACATCTCTTCTCCAGTTCTCCCTCCCGAACTTTACACATGTAACTAACAACGTTCTGTGTTCGGCGCGTCTGGGTCCTGCGCAGGGTGCCGTGTTGAGCTTGTTGGTTATGCTAATGACATTCGCATGCATGTGGGCTGTAGTACCGTGGTGGAAACTCATGCACGGACACAATGCCGTCCCGATTTGTTACTACAAAAGTCACGAAGCGTGACGTAACGGCGCATTAAACACACCGATGTCTCAATAAGTTACGGGATCTCAATTGGCGACTGAAATATATTTTGTTGTAAACGAGTGGCATTCTACGTAAAAAAAAAATCATTGCATTTTTCTTTTTAATAAAATTTATATATGCATGTCAAAATTATTGTGTACAAAACTAATATATAGCTGGAAATATTATTCCTCTCATCAAATTAATATATACTACATATATATATATATACACACGCACACATACATTATATATGTGTGTATATTAAAATACTATATACATTATGTGTAACATCATTATTAATAATTATTTAAAAATATCGAAAATAATTTTCAATTGTTTCCAGAAATTAGACATGAAACTATTGACAAAATGCTTTTTTAAGTCAAGCTTTTCATATAACATCCGAAATCCCCAGTGTATTCTATCTATTATTAATTAACCAATTTGATACGGTAATGATCGAACTACTTACATTAGATGATTGTGCTTCGTAAGAGAATCAGCGTAATAAGTAGTCCCGTGGGGAGTTGTAAGGATACTATCAAGTCCTTTTCTCGATATACGACCACCATTTCCAACAATTGAGGGTCCTTCTGGTTACTCTGTGTTTATATATAATTATAAATCACGTCTTTCTCAAATTTCTCAGCGATTGGACAATTGAAGTCAATTTTGATCAGATTATAAAATTCATTATTTTTTAAAATTGATTATTAACGATACATTTTATTAACATATTAAAGTCAATTTTATATTATTATTAATTTATTATCGATTTTATTTTCAGTATCAATCTACGAAATTTTTATAATTTACAAAAATGTCATTCATTCTTCTACAATTATTTTATTGTTGTTGATTATCGTTAAAAATCGATTGTAAAAATATATAAAACACTGAAATTCCTTTAGAGACTCATCAGCGTGTGGCAAAGAGATTGCACATATTAACGATCGACCCTCGATCAAGGGGCAATTATTTTCCAACTCTTCTGAAATACCGGAACGTATCGATCGGGTTGATCAACGAATCAGGAGGAGCGTATGGTTGATGTGCATGCGGTTACGTTAGAGGTCGGCTGTTCGAAGTTCGTCGGCAGGATATCATCTACGGTGCCTCTTGTTCCTCTCGTACAACGTACAGGAGGGAGCGGCTACGGAGCAGCATATAATTATCGGTGCCGTAATGGCGATCATAAGTCATGGGCGCTTCTCTCCCTCGCCCGGTTCCTTCTCTTCCCTGGTTGGGACTGCGGGTCAGCCTGCGGGCAGAGAACGAATGCGGATGAGAAATGGAGTCGATTGGATAAAGTCATCACTTCGCCGCGCCGCTCGGACGCAGGCCAACTCCATTTTCTTTGAAAAAAATTTCCACCCTCGTAGAATCTCGGACAAATCTGGGAACGATTCGAGAAGATTTCTATTAATAAATGTTACAAATGAATTATGAGAGAAACGCAGTATTTCATTTTATTGTATTAAAAATGATCTTTAGTAAAACTTTAGTATAGCTGAACGCTTATCTTCTGTCTGCAAAAAATATGTTATTAAAAAATATCAAAATCATTCATCTCATTGAAGTATCGAATTTTCGAATATTTTTAAGTTTTACATTATTACACAATTTAATTGATTTTATTATTTTTTGATTTTATATATGTGTCTTTTCACACACTTAAATTTGCATTAAGATTAATTACAATCGATTAGTATTAACATGATGTAAATTGTTTTGATTTTGTAAATGTCTCGCATATAAGGTCAAAAGTGACGGCCATGTTCGCAAACTCACATTCTTCGTTCCTCGCTCACGAAAATGTCAGCCTCTAGATGTCAGTCCACTCAAACAATGGCGATCTTCATTGGTCGTCAATGACGAACCCTCAATTCGAGTGTATTGATGCACACATATACATCTTCATTCACAGGCATACACACGTATTTCGTTATGATACCTGTTCTTTGCTGTCGAGCCGGCCCTTCGACCACTGGCTAACATTCTTGCGTTTCAAAGGGCAAGGATTTAGTCACGCGTCGATATTAAAGTAAATTATAATTTAAAAAAAAAATGTTTAAACGTTTTATATAGTTTTGCAAAATTTGTGTTATATTAGTTGAGAAAGCAACGATTTTGTGTTGTAATATAGAGGAGCTTCTTGTTACGGTTGCTACGGTGGGTGTTCACGCTTCGATGCGAAAGGGGTGGTGGGAAAGGAAACGGATAAAACTGAAACTGAAATAGAAGAGCGGAAAGAATACCGCAGAGAGGATGATTTCGAGCTTGTGGTGAATAAGAATTATGATTCGTCCACGTTAGTGGAAACGAAGAGAGCCAAGTTTCCTGAGACGTCCGTATGTATTTCTCGTATTTTCGTATCTCTCAAACATTTCCTCTCTTATCCCTTTCTTTTCTCAAACATTTCCTTCATTACCTATTTTCTTTTCGTGCGCAAAATAAGTAAAATAAACGTTCAATTGAAACAAAAGTAAAGAGAGAGAGTCAAACGATATACTTCTGAATCGGATTTTATTAATAGCAATATTTTTTAACATAATTTCCATTCCAGCGTCGATACGTGTTACTTTCGCTTTCGTGCAAGGCACATAGTTCCTCGATGTTGTCACAGTCTGGGGGGATTGTCCGAAGAGGGATGGAGGAACTTTCGTCACGATGGGTGGGGTTGGTTTCAAAGGGGCTTTCGGGGTGGGGTGCGCTGACAGCTCGACGCTCTCGTCCGTTCCATGCTCGACGGGAGGATACGCTTCTCTGCACACATTCACGTCCGCCCGTACACGCGCGCACACGCACGCGCGATGCTCGCGGAATTGGTTAACGCGTGGTGGATATCCCGGCGTTCCGTCGCCGTTCTGTCCCTCTTTTTTTCTCTCTCTCTCTCTCTTTCTCTCTCGCCTTCTCTGTCGGTTCCTCCATTCTCATCTCCCCTCCCCCCGACACGCGTGCACGTGAACACGCACACGCATAGTTCACGTCTGCTGTTCGCTTCTCCATGCCGCGTTAGTCACGTTGTGTAGTCTTTCGTTTCTGTCTGTGCTTCTGCGGAGTCGAAGGCCCTGACACACGCCGACTCGTGCGGATCACATCGCGCGTACGCGAGCATTCGAGACGTGCGTTTCGCTGTCATCTGTCGCAACGATCGAGAACGCGAAGCCTTCTCGCGGCGTCAACGTGGTGAAAGTTATTCGGAAATCGTGATTGTTGTTGTCGCGTCGAAAAAAAAGTGCAATTGAATATGACGATAGCCTTCGTTTTTTTGCGCGCGTATATACGTATATACGGAAAGATCCATCATCGTTGATTTTGCAAATCCACGCAACATATAACTTAACACGTGAAAGAGAAGCGAAAGAGGAGAACGCGCCAAATTTGAACAGTACGATTGTTGCGCCGAGGAGCGCGAATGTGAAGTCAAACGTGTTTTTCACAAATCAGACGTGTAATATCGAATACAGTGAAATAGGTGTTTGTGCAGTTGTCACTGATGCGAGGTGATCTACATATTAATTAAATCATTAAAAATTCTTCTGAAATTATAACCGCACGAGGAATTTAATATTTTTGAAAATATAACCCGTTTGCTATTATGCGGACGGTATGGGAATAAAGGAATGGACGTTAACTAATTATTTCGGAGAAGATCACTTAAACGAGAATGTTTCTTCTCGTCAACAGCGAACTGAGAGTGTATCTGAGAGTTATGAATCGTTAAATCGATCGCATTCAGTCGACAATTGCTCATTTTAAATCAGCAAATCGCGAGAGACAGATCGTGACAGATAATAGCGTTTTATTAGAAACTCGTATACTTCCTGGATTTCGGTCGGCAACCAAGCCGTTCCAGAACACGCCGCGTAGTCGGTCCGTTATACCAGCTTGGTGCACTAAGACTAATTATCGTCGTCACGCGGCTGCACCGCGATGTGAATCACCTAAATGCTGGCGCGAAATTCACTCGGCGATTCTTACTCAGAGATTCTTCAGTTGCGTTGCTCACAATATGAAAGCGTGACGAAAGACACCGACAAATTGACACCTGTGTACACACGTAATTGGCACCGTTTGCACAGTCTGCCGACAGTCGGTTTTTTTCGCGGTTGACAACGACGTGGAACCGATAAGGACGTCGCAACGATCGCGTCCGGTGCTCGTAATTACCGGTCTGCTTGTTACTCGTGCTGCCAGTAATGTTAATTAGCTGATAGCTGACACGGGAAGAGAGTACACTTGGTGCGCGCGCGGGAGTATGCATCGGGAAGCAATGGTGTGCGTAAGTCGCAGATGCGTGAATCGACTTAGCCGATCTTAGCCACGGGAAGTCGATGCCAAGATGGATCATGTGGAGAAAGGTATGTTTGATTCATGCGTTATACTTAGTTGTGAGTTGTTTGTGAAAGATTGCGAAGCTACAAAAGTCCACTTAACCACGACTACTTGACTGTTTAATAAGCTCTGATCGTTCTTCAACAATTGGAAGATTGACTGTTGCAAGTAGTTTATCGATCAGTCAATGTAGTGCTCAATGAACCACTCCTGGCACTCCAATTTGCAATTATTCAACCTTCGAATCTCTCAAAGAAGCTGTCGTACGTAGAGTCACCTTACAGTTATACAGTCATATTTAGGGGAGTTAACTTACAGCATTTGGAACGTGAAAATAAATGTCCCACTAAATGCGATGTCCCCGTATTATCACGGATTACAATCTTAAACTCCGAATGCTTCAGATCCGGAAACCGATTTTGTTAGTGGAGGCGAGAGCACAGGCAACTCGGTAGGAAGAGCATGACAGGTCACTCGGTTACCTGAAGAGATAAGAGAGTCATCTCGTATAATAGTCGACCTGGTCTGGCTTTCCGGTTTTTCGTTTCGTCACGCACGCAATTCTCTCATCGTTCTATCAGGGAACATGATGGCGATAATACATGATGCTAGGTGATCTCGATTCTATTATAAACAAAATCATTGATTGAGAAATTTCAAGTGTTTCGAAAAATGACTATTATAACTGATTTATAACTTTATCTATTTATACACAAACATACACACTCACACACATAGTATATATATATATATATATATATATATATATATATATATATACATACAGCAATATGAAAGATTTCGATATGATACTAGGACTCTAAGAATATTTAATGAGATAATTTATACGAATTTTTCGATTTGACAAGGAATCACCGACGAAGTATTAATCTCTTATCGTAGATAAATCATTTTTCATTTAGTAAAAAAGATTTATACACAATTATGAGGAATTAAGTAACAGGATTATTTTCTTTTCTGTATCAGTTTTCTTATATATGTTGCCAATATCTATGAATCATGATGTGCAAACTATTTTTATTTGAATTTATGAAATTTGTTTTATCTTTATATTAATTTTTATTAATCCAATCATGGATATAATTTAATTTGTTGTATTTAATCTTATAGGATCGTATATGTGAGAAATTTCAATATAACCTATAGAACTAAATGCCTTAAACTGAATTTCAGGTTTAGCTGAATCTTAAGTGCTTGTATAATTCTGTATAAATTATATACCATGTATATAATCCTTTAAAATGCGTGCCGAAATGATTTTTCGATCTTGAAATGCAAACTCTACTAAACTACCGCGGTAATATCACGAGTTAAATTGACTAGCAATTTAATGCATTTTTATACATCTTAAAACTTAATCTTCAATTTATTATATTTCCTTTTTATATATATATTTTTTTTTTAGGAAAAATATTCTCTTAACTTTTTAATTCAAATTCATGTCAAATGAATAAAATACGAAGCGTATTTAATTTAGATAATTTCTATTTTTACCGCGTTTGGAAAAATGTGTCAGGATGTTATTTCTTTTTCTGAATTAAGTTCCATATATTTAGCCTGTCTACCTTTTCAGATAGCGAGTATAAAACCCTATAGTATAGAGGGATGATTCGCGGCACCGCGACGCGACGGGAACGAAAGACGCTTCGCTGCGTTTCTGATTTACTGGCTGCGCAGGTATGAGGTTAGCGACATGTAGTGTAAAAGAGAAGCTTGGTACAAGCGTGAAGAAGAGCAGAAAGCAAAAGGGGTAATCCTATACGGACGGACGCGTTGGTATCATACGGTTTAAAACGGTTGTACTGTGTCGTCCTACAGTTATGTTTGCTTACAATATATTGTTCATCATATATATATGCTGTAATTTTAATATACAATAATGTTGCTTTTAATGTAAAAATTTTTTTATTGTTAATATTATAAATTAAAAGCTGAAATCAGTATCTTTTTACAATTCTAAAATTAACTTTATGTCAATTAAAATGCAATTAAATGCACAATTACATTATAAGTTATTAAATCAAATTCCAGAAGCTCTGATGATGTGAAAACTATATACTTCTGCATAAATATAAAACTTTTATTTATTTATTAGTTTATATAATCTTTAATTAATATAAAACATATGTGAGTTAATGTTATATATTTTAAAATAACTATTATTTTTAGAAATAATATTACTCGAGAGCGTATCTTCCAATTTTTTTTTCATATTTTTTGAACTTTTCTCTCGAAGTTTTTGCAAAAATACATACATCAATAATGTGAATTAACTATGTAGGGATGAAAGGGTCGAAGGGGGTGACACGTGGATCATTGAATTACTTCGGGTGCAGAATGATAGACGTTACGCGATACGAATGATGTTTCTAATGACGCCGTGCGGTATTTTCAAGCGTGATAAATCACAGCGGCGGCTCGTAAACCATAAGGGAGTCGATATGTGTATCAATGTGGGCCGAGGTGCGATGATGAAGGGGGTATGGAAACGGGAAGAGACGATGCCCACGCTAACGTTATACTGCGGTATGAATGGAACGCTTTTGCGGAGGCTGCCTTATAGAAGGTGGTTAGCGAAGATATTTATTACCCTTTGAACGGTTATCGGCACGCCGTACAGCATTCCATTGTGAAAAATTGTCAGCGCTTTCACGGGCGCGAACCGTATTCTTTTCGCTTCCCGTTTCTTTTTGAAGCTCGAGGCGAGAATGGTGTTCTGTGCAATCGCATCAGAAATATGAAATAAATCTGCAAGTTGCGTATTATATTTCGAAATAAGATATTTTTAAAACATCACAAAAATTGTGTTCAAGCGAGTAGAAAGACATTTAAGAATAAGTCATGAGTAACCTTAAAGGAAATTTCTATAATATAGAAATATTTTGAATAGTCTGTAACAAATAATTTATAAATTATTGATTAAATGTTGATTACTTGTAATTAGGTCTCCTTTAATTTAATTACAAGATTAGTTGTGCACATTTATAAATTACCGTTTATTTTCAATTGCCGTGCGAAAATCAAATTGCCCAGCGCCATATATATTGACCTTCGCCGCTCAGGGAGCAGCGATTATCTCCCACGGTCTTCCGATTTAATTAAGCACGAGCTTTAGCTTCGCCCTTAACTTTCGATATTAGGCCCGCGGCGTATCTACTGGATCGACCAAGTAGACCCGAACTCTCGCCCACACACGCACGTACAGCGCACATATATCGCGTGCGCATCTTCGCGACTCCGAGTAAATCGGTATAGGCAATCTCGTTCCCAAACTCCGGGACTCCAGTGGGGTGAGCCACCCTTTGTTCGCAGCGTCGGATCTACCGGGCTTTCAGGCACCCCGCCATCCGGCAATCCTCCGTCGGTGAGCGTCGCGACGCTCCCTACCACCCTCCCCCCATCCCTCTATCCTACCCACTCTCCGTACATTTGCCCCTACCTTTCTTGCCGTTCGCTCGAGGGTGTCTGCCACGGCCTTTGTGCTCTTGTCAACTTGTCAAACTACCCCTACCTCCATCCCCGATACCATCCAATACCATGTCCGTACCGCCTGTCCCTCTACACCTCCGGCCAAATCCTCGATCTCACCCTCTTAGAACGGTCACCCCACCCTGATGCCTTCTTTTTCTCTTTCTGTCTCTTTGCTTGTTTTTCTTTGCCTGCCGTTTGATTTTTGCGTTCGAGACATCGACCGTGTGAGGTAAGAGCAGCTGCAATTTCCGCCTTTCAAGGCGTTCTCCACAACAGTTTCTCCCAACAATCGTAGCGAGTTTTTACTCACAAGTTACGAGATGTCCATTCATATAAATATATAGATGGTTAATACTGTATACAGATTTCTATTTTTATATCTCTGCTTTTTAAATGAGTGAATTAATAGAATATTTTTTTTAATAATTGTTAATACTTGTATAGATCATGTAGGAATAATAATATATACAATGGCATTACAATTTTATGAATTGCATATAAGAAAATTATCGTTATTATTAATACATAGACATGGTTTTAATCCTCTACATATGATAATTGTGAGTGCTTACTAACAGCCGACTATTATCATCAGTAATTATACGTTTATGAAGATCTACGGCGTAATTCCGAAACAGACTGATTATGCTTTCTATGCGGATGCGCGGTATCTATACGTGATCAAGATTTATGATAAGAGTCGGTTTCTTATTTCCTAATTGTATAATATTTATGCACTTTTATTTTTATCTTATCGCGAGAAATGTGAACATTACAAGATTGAAAGTAGATACATGAAAGTTTAAATATTTTGCTTGTAATGTCATTATTATCATATTGCCATATCTATATAATATTGTAATAATTATAGCGTTATAGTTTGCATGAACTTATAAATTAATGTAATCTACACCAAATAGTTTATAATCATATTTCATTTTCTCTCATTATTTTTCTTATTACATTTTTTTACTGTATTTACATGATTACCTCATTATCATTATCTCATCGCAGCGATATCTTTAAAGTTTAATCATTGTTATTTTCTAATTTAAATTCTGAAACTTCTTCATACAAAATTTTTTATACGTGTATTGTGAGGATGAATTTTAATTAATAAATTTCGATTCAAATAACTCACAGAAATAAATAAAAGTTGTTTCAGCTAATTTTTCTCATCTCAAAGTTCATTAATTCCGATTCGTTGTCGCGCCGACGATTTTAATTTGAAAATACGTCGCGTATTTTCTCGGTTCGCAGCCGTAATATAAATTACATCGAGATAATTTCAAAGTTGTGCCGACAGCGTCGGGTGTCGTGGCCGACGATGCCAAAATTTTTCAGTAGACTCGGTCAACTCCCGTTCCGCTGTTTATTTTGACATGCTAACGTTGTATACGTGCCATATAGTTTATTTCTGTGCTCATCACTTCATGTTTCCTAAGTTCATGCGTGTCATTTTAACTCAACATTCCTGTCAATTCTAAATCATAAATTATCCTAAGAAATAATCAATTTGATGTATTTTATTATACGAGAAGAAAAAATAAGTTAACTATTTATTAAAGTTTACAATATTTTATTTCCATTCTCGTTTTCTACATGTATTTCACTTCGATTACTATTATACGTGTGTAAGATGTTTCATCGTACGAATAAGTGATCACAATCTCTTAATAAATGTTGATCGCTCAACACAATAGGTACTTTAAACGAGGTTCTAATAGTTTTTGGTGTGAATGAAATTTAAAGGATGTACAAGGCGTTACCGAAATTTCTGATGCGCCATATACAAGTTATCTGTGTTGAGAGCAAAGGAGACATACGGTGAACAAAACTTCAACCCAGGATGTGTTCGCCAACGTCTTGAACGTGTGAGTGTGTTGGTTGATTTATAGGGTGACGTCAAAACTTTGTACTCTCCGCTGTGTCTCGGCGGCCTTATAGATACCCCTTCGCGCTTGCGACGAAATAAAGGCACGGCTTCGTAATTTCGAGTTCGCTGTCGCTATTGTGCATAAAGGCACACCCAGTTTGCGTGTATATATGCGTGTATGTCCTTCTATTTTATATCGATAGGATAATTTATTGTATATTGTTAAAGATTACATTTGATTATAATGATTGTGAATCATTAAATATATAATCAGTAAATAAAAAAATTATTAGCTCTTTCTACATCCATATACAAGCTCTTTGTTACCTTATCTTAACTTATATACATACAATATACATAAACTTTAAAGCCGTGTTATAATAAAGGGTTCCCTTGGTGTTATGTAGTCACGTGCAGCTCTCGTCTCATCGGTCACCCACATACGCGTAAATTATAAATTATCCGTGCGTCTACTTTTCCCATGTTGTCCCTCCGCAAAGTAACTAGTTTGCATCATGAATCTTGATTATCTAATTTAAATCAGGGAAAAGTATAATGTCGCGATAAATGAAAATAATCCATGTTATAAAATAAACAAATCGACGATAAACGATCGATTACAGATATTTATGATGTTAAAAAAATAATTATTATATCCATATTTACTGTGCATATTTTTGTATTCAGAGATTAATTTGTTGATCTGTTACGGAAAGTATATTGAATTTTTCAAATAAGTATCTATTTTTTTAAATTAAAGGTATAGGCTTTTCAGTTTTCTTCTAAAAGATCGAAATAGATCAAGTTATATATAGATAAATATTTCAATAATTTATTGCACTCAATTAAATACGTTATTTTAATAATTCACTATTAAAATCATAGCGCATAATAATTTTAAAATTATTTATAATACATTTACAATTAATATTAGACTAAATATTGTTCGTATTACATGCAAAATTATACGCGTAACATTTCACTTGGAAATTTAATTTAGTTCCGTCATATGGACATATGATTATCTACGTACATTTGAACCTGGTGAAACTTTTACGAAGTTCTTTTAAAAAACTTTTACCACTTTGCGATAGCATCTGGTTACGAGATAATTCAACCTGTGTTAGACCTACCATTAATTAAGTGAAATCTGGAGTGATTAACCCGCGACTTCTGACTCAAGGCATCTCAAATCAAGAACATTTGCAGACTGTAAAATGACTCTGGAATAACAATCTGTTCCCATTTAGCGAACCGTTAACGATGTCATTTTTAGTTTGTAAAAACGTGTCATATAAGAAATTATTAATTTTTACTAGTCCGAAATTATACATGATCTTTTGGTGCGTCTGCATTTAAAACGGTAATATTAGAAATTCTGTTTTGCATACAAAAAAAAGAGGTGATCTCAGAAATAGAGAATATTTCATCCATTTTCAGACAGTTTTACGCAACAACTGACCATTGTCCCTTTTAGACGGACTTACCGAACCTTGACTCAAAAGAGAAAGCTGAATCTCTCGAATTCCAGTAAACGGAACAAAAAACTTTTGAATACCAAAAGATGTGAAAGTTACGAAATCGTATAATAGAACTCCCTTGGTGTTTTCCACACCTATTGGCAAAAATTGTTCAGGTGGATTGAAACTCTTGGAGTTGCAGTTGAGACTCTCTACATAGTAGAAGACCGTAGAGCCGTAGAGGATGTCGAGAATTGCATGGAGAAAAAGCTACACAAAATTGTAAAAGTGTTTTTAATATCAATAGTGTTTTCATATTCCAACGTTTAATAGTATTTCAATTTATTGATTTTTACGTTTCTCGACATACTGTCGAGAAACAATCAGGTATTTTTGTCATATAAATTATTTAATAATTATTTAATATGATTAATTGATTAATAGTTCAATATTATCAATATATCGGGGATGTATGTCGAAGATTTTCCTGAGTCTCTTTTATGGATTCTTCGACGAATTATGTGAATAATTTTGTAAGGGAAATGTTGAGAGAAATATTAGTTTTAATATTCAAACATTTTTAAACTTTTATTTAATAACTTTTTAAAGTATCATTAGTATTGTGCATGTGTGTATGAAAGTTCCTTTTACGACGATTAATTTTGGGGATTTATAAATTAAATAGAGTTAAAACTTTAATGTGATCATAGTTGAATACACATATTTATAAAGAATGTATCTAATATTTGTGTTACAATTTTTTTTTCTCATACAAGTATATGACTATCAAGCATTTGCAATTATGTTTAATGAATTCTGATCTTTGTAGATACACACACATATACACACAGAACATATAATACTACTTACTTTTAATAATTTATGTAATTAAAACTAGCACTGTACGCTAAACATGGAAATCAAGTTATCGAAGCACATTTATCATATCATCTCTTATATTCTTAAATCATTCTCTTGTGTTTGTCTTCACATGTGTAACTTCGCAATATGGATATAATTAATGCAACATCACGTGAATGACACTAGCATATTTATATGGGAATTAAAATTTCAACAAGATGAAAATATTTATATTGTAGAACATTGCAGTACACATGTACATCGTATTATATCTGCGTATTATATCATCGTATTACATCAAATATTACGCGATTAATGTAAATGAAGTTACTTTAAACGTATTTTTAAAGCGATCTATTTGCGCGAGATATATACATATATATATATAATATATATCCAGTGAGTGAACTTTAAAGTGTGTGTTAGCCAAAATTACCTACAATGTTTACAGATGGCATTTTCAACTAGTACGAGCCATGCTACCATTAACTCTTTAAACCTGCAAGTGTTGTCTTTTCTCGCGAACGTATCTCTCTTTGTATCGCCATTGTATGGATACAATTTTTAACCATTGAAAATGTGATAAATGCTTCTCTACAATTTCTACCGTTTTCCGCACAAAACTTGACAAATCATCACACGAACACGTGTTTTTTTACATCTATACTTATATGCGGTCAGTTAGCTGTGATCATTTAACTAATGACGTGTAAACAGCAGTTGTGAACTTTTAGGGTTTCTTCGTTTCATGGATTTGACTTAGTTCAAAATAATTGGACTTTATTTAAAAAAGAAACATGTTTTCGGGTTTTTAGTGCTTTAAATTTTCTTATTATCTTGGATTTTTTTATTTTCTTACAGATTTTTACAGTTTTCTCACATTTTCACATCAGGAACCCAATAATTAATTTTCATTCGTATTTGAATTAACTAAAATTTAGATTGATCATAATAATTTATTATATAATTAATATATATATATACATATCAATACATGATATGTTATATTAATGTACATAATGTTATAAAATGATTTGCAACAAACTTTAACAGATAATTGCGTCAATATTGAGCAAGATGATGATTGATCTGTCATCTAAATTTTTTCATTCAGTATTGAAGATAATTAAATTACCAATCGTATATTTATTGATAATAATTTCATCAAATGAATAATTTTGGCTTCTTATATTATTTTTATGTTGATTTTGAAAATGAGATTAAAATATATTCTACGGATTTCAATCTTTTGTAACCGACATATCTTAAAGACTTATATATTTTGCTAACAGCTCGTTATATATGCAACCTTTTTCTTAATTAAAAGAATTTATTTTGAAACTTTTTTTTTAATGAGTAGAAAATCATGTTAAATTCAGTAGCTATTCCTTATGAATTATTTATTTATGTCAAAGAAGAGATAAGCAAAGGAATTTTTAAATACGTGTTACTTAAAAAAAACCTGTTTTTCTTTAAATTTGACAAACAGATTTGAAATCAGTAAAAAATTCTATGAGAACCATCTTAACGGATCAATTTAACATGAGAAAATTGAAATTTTATTGACCATTACGTTATTGGAAAAAAAATTTATAAAATTTTTAAATGCATGTTACTAAAAAATTAATCCTTATAAAAATTTAGTCTTTATAAATTACCAAACTGCAGATTTAAAATCAGCATAAAATATATCATAAAAACACTGAATAAGATCAATTTAAACAAATTATATTTGTCAAGTAATATTTGTCTTGTTTTAACGAATGTTGAAGTGCAATATCACACGATTTTATATTTTTTATATTTTAGGAATATATCTAATTTTGAGAATCTCTTCAATAGTATATTATCGCAATCTTTCATCACTCATTAGATATTACATTCGCGATAATAACATTTATTAATGTACACAGATAGCCATTAAGCATATTAGCCGTTATACAGTATTAAATAACAATTATATAGAGGGATCGGACTCTTATCGAGATATCGTAATTCGAGAGAAAGCTCACGTAATACCCGCGCAGCTGGAATTCGTGGTGAACGATGCATCGTCACCATTGCTTTCGCGTTCAGCTGACGTTATCGGTGTTACGGATGGATCGCGCGTTCGCCGGTAGAGACAGAGAAACGGCATAAACGATCGGCCGGGCGGACGGCCGACCGGCCGGCTTTTCAGTGGCCTTGCAAACTGGTTCCCTGCAACCCGACTCGATTATGCTAATCGCACATGCGTGTTAGCATTCGACTGATCGGCTCGCATACCTACACACACACACACACACACACACACACACACACACGCGTGGCCCATGTATTTATATCGTAGCACCGTCCTTACGTACACGATCACGGAAGCAAATGCACGCATATGCGTTGCATACGGCTAAGAATCAGGATACCGATGTCGTCTGAGTATACGTGTTCGTATATGTGCGTGCTGGAATCCTTGATCGCGAACACCTTTTAATGCCACCTCGACCTCCCGCCAACCGGGCATCCTTTAATGCGCGTAACGGTATCTCTGAAGTGTTCCACCGTGATTTCGCATTTTTTTGCTTAATCTAGCGTGGTTGTTTCTCAGTATATTTCTTTCAGTCTTCACACATTTGACGTATCATAATATATTTTCGATGCTTAATTTTCATTTCGCAAGAGAAAGTATTATACTTATTATTTATTAGTTAGAAAAAATATTGTACTACTAGATGTAATTTGTAAAATTCAGTTTTAATATGAGATATTTGTATGCAAGATATTTGTATGTGGATTCTTCATTTGTATTTAATGTAATTAATGGCACATTAATATTATTGTATTTTAGAACAATACGAAACGAAACACTAACCGATCTAATTAAAGCGTTCTTTTATCATTGTTACACGCGTAATTCTCAGTATTATTAAAAATTATGATATATGTATAATAACGCGTTAAAATGTAAATTCATTGTACAATGGTCGCTAGTCCAGACAGGTTTAATGTCCGAGAACTTCCCGTCGAAACGAATAAATCATACGACAGCAATATCGAATGCATATAATAAATTCGATTATGGTATAATATACAGTTAAAAAAATAATGTCATCCTGTTTCTGTAGGACGGATCATTTTATATAACAAAGTATCTCGAAATCGTGATATTTCGTAAATATCCCCACATCAATTTTTACTTAATAATCTTACATGAGTCTTACTTGTTTCTTTGCGAGTTAGCTTTTCTTCTTCTTTTGTTCCAAATTATATGTTATATATAATGATAGCTATTACTACGTTCGCTTCGCGCCCATTTTATATAATTCCTTGTAGTGTGTGGGCTATATGAAAGTCGTCAATCACCGTATTAACATATTGCTCGTAGAATAAAAAATTGATCGTGATACTAGCTAAAGTATAAATTGACTTTAAGGATTTATAATACAGTGGTTATTGTTAATTATATATTACTGGTTTGTTGCCACATTACACCTCTAATTTTATATACTTTACTTAAATGTGCATCAATTTTTATTTATCTTCTTGCGCCTTAAAATACCGTAGTATGCCACTTAAATGTGAACACCTGAAGAGTGTGAGAAGAGCGTGAGAAGAGCGTGAGAAGAGCTGCTATCTTATGTGCGCTAAGTGTTACATAGTACAAGGTCAGGAGCTCGTAACTTTTTAATATAACTCCGCTGGTGTACGTGGCATCAGAAATACATTCAGTTTACAACGCGTTTAGTTTACGACTATTTTACGAGGTGCGAACGACTGAGACGAGCTACGAGTTCCATAACTGTCAAATCCAAGTGCCATTTATGGCTCAATCTTTGCGGCTGCTAACGACGTCGTTTATTTTATCCAGCCGTTTTATCTACATCAGCCGGTGATACACATACATATAAACAGATCGCTCAACATTTCTTGCTGTCTTTCTTATACGGTCTTATAATGAATACGATTATAAGTATCAGATTTCATCATTTTTCAAATTCAATTATATTTATTATCTTTAGTTTAATCTTTTCTATTTTTTTAAATCGAAACAATATGAATGTAATAAATGCAATTCGCTTCGCCTGGGATGAACAGTTGACAATCGACACCTCGACCGCCTTCTTTTGATTACATCAACATAGTAGATAAGAGAATGCGGGACAAAGAAATTCCTATCCAGAGGCCATTTTGCTAACTAGAGGCCATCGTAGTTATATGACGTCACTTCCATATCCAACCATGGCGTCACATGACGCTCCACCCTGTTTTCAATCACCTTGGCCCCGAACCCACCCAGCTGTCAGACATGCTCCACCCCGTTTTTTCCTCTTCTTCCGTGCTATCACTATCGCCATCTGCCGACAATATTATGTACTTCTTAGACCCTTAAATAATCAGTTGGTTTATGATCTTTCCGGTCGATGTCACCACTAAATGAGGCCTAAAATACTTATCTGATATATGTATCTTGAATTTGACATAATTAACATGTTACCACCTTATTAGATAAAGGAAGAGACTATTTTACAAATAACATTGTTAATGTTATACAG
The DNA here is from genome assembly GCF_000204515.1 of Acromyrmex echinatior. The sequence continues at coordinate 1,120,831 of NW_011627153.1, forward strand.
ATTTATTGTTGATTTAATTTTTTTAATTATTTTAATTTTAAAGGAATTTCTCTAAATTTTGAGATTCACAAAATAGTTTGGAAAATCAAGCGTAACGTACGATAACTGATTGTGCACACTTCGCTATTAAATTAAAGAGATGCAAGGACAAAGAGGACGAGAAGCTGCGAAAAATACTCCGTTCACGTCAATAGGATTCAGATACTTGCACTTCAGAGGAGGATACATAAAGGGGAATTTACGGGGCGGGAATTGAGTTCAAATCCTGCGAGAGGTTGAATTTATACGCGAGAGACGAGGAAGGAGAGGTGCTGGGGAAGGGGGTGGCGAACGCGTGGAATCGCTATCGGCGGCCATTCATCAATCCGTGGAATCAATACGCTGGAATTAATGAAAGCGCCGCGCGAACAGCAAGCTAGCGGCCGGAATGTTAATCGCGATCGTCCGCGTCCGACCCGTTCTCATGTACAGCAAACTCCCAAGGGCCGTACCTCTCACCCTCTCTCACACTCACACCCTTTACTCTGCTATGCTGCCCGTTGCACATCCGAACCCGTTCCTAACTCCGTGTTTAGCACCACCCACACTGTCATGCCACCCGCAACAATACCATATGTACATTCACATGTATATTTTCATTTATTCCTTTGCTACGAGATAAATTTTTTGCAATGTAAAAGCTAAATGTATTATTGGTTTTAAAGGATCATGTTTTTTTATTAATCATTTTTAACAGTATATTAAATGTTATCTTGTTGTATATTTAAAGAATTAACAAAGTTCTTTCAGCATTAAGAGAATAATTTGCAATGTTTTATAAAAACTTTTTAATTAGAAACTTTTTAACTAGAAACTTTAATCAATTCTGTATTTTTATATAACCAACATTGAAATTTAAAAAAAATTTAAGAAACTATAGAATTTGAAAATTGCGAAAATTACATGATTTGTATTTGAATAAGTTGTACAACTTTGAAACATCAGATATAGTCGGTATAGAAGGTTTTGATCTTGAATCGGCAGATCAACTAGTCTCATAAAAGGCAAAAACCTTTCGTATTTCAGTCGATAAGAAAGCCATGTCTTATTATTTTGTTAATGATGATATCCCGGCTAAGTGCAAATAATATCTTTTAGAATAAGCAAAAATATTATATTCATATAATTGTTAAGAATAGGTATTAATCTTATTTTTATTTTTGTAAAGCGTAAAAATTGTTGTGGATCAAACACATTATGTTTGCTTTACATTATACATACATACAAAACAGAATTAGTTACATTACTAATCGCTATATTTATTGATCTTTAATTATATTTTTAATATTATTAATTCGATATTATTTTAATAATTTTTCTTATAGCATTTTCATTCTTGCGAAATGTGTTTAATCGAATGCTATGTATTTATTTTTTGTTATTCTCTTTAGTGTTTTATTATTAAATAGGATTTAATGATAAAATATGAATAATATGCCTTATGTAATTTTTAAATACAAATTAATTTAAATGTATTTTTTTTAATAATAAGATAATGTGTATTTTAATAGTAAGTATTTTAATAATGTGTATAATGAAAGCAATAATGTTTGTAGAACATTTGAATAATTAAACTAAATTTCTTTATAAACACAAAATCATATGAAGCTATAAAAAATAATTTTTTAAATTCAGTTATGTAATAGCTTGGTTGAAATATGAATATATATTTACTTTGAAAGATTAATTAGGTAAATTAAAATCGCTATATTCTCACTTATTTCTTGTACATGTATTTAGTTGTTTTATTCTAACCTGATATATTGAGTTAGACATGAATGGTTTCAATACATCCTATTATACTAATTTCATGCAACATACGCATCGGAACCTTTACAAAATTTCCGAAAAAGAGATTGATGCGAAGGGGAAAGGTTTTTGTAGGAAGTGGCTATGCTACCTAATGGATGGAAATTTTTCCAAATTTAACGATCGCTTAGCCCGCCCACACAGAACGCTAATAAGTTTGGCGTCTGTGCGATGGCCGTCACCGTGACGAGCACATGTGAAACTTGCCTTCTGTCATTCACGCGCTAAACTCTGTTCAGTACATTCAGTTCGCTTGACAAGGATCATGCAAAGTTTCAGTTATGTCTGCAATGTTATATATTCATATATCGTAAAATCTTCGCAAAAATAATGATATTTATTTGAAAATTTTTTTGCTGATTGTGAAATTCATAACAGTTGCCAATTACTAATACATATTTAATAATTTTATTATTTAATAATTTATCAGTATTTTTAATGATATCGTAAATTTAATATAATTATTATTTACACTGAAGTTTATGTGATGCCTGATACATATGAATCAGACGTAATTAATATAATTCTTAATATTGTAATATTGTACAAATAACGTAATGTGTAATACGTAAATTTTTTTGTGTTACAGGTGCGGCTTAATTTCGATTATAGGGTGGACAGAGGAACGAAACGGGTCTGGAGTGGCTTGGCATTTTAAACGAAGGTGTCACACCGGGGAAGACGAAGGACTTTGATTATTATCTTCCGCTACCACCTTGTGTATACGTGGTATACTCTCCTCCTTCTCCACTTGCTAATTAAAAAGGTTCTGTAGTGCTCCAGTTAATAATTTTATCCTCTTTTGGTAGTGAGCTCAGTGTGATACAAAGTCAAATGATGTACATGTGATCCAAAATGATGGTAATTTGATACATATATACATATATATATATATATATATATATATGTTTGTGTGTGTGTGTGCTGTGCTGCTCAAGAGTGCGTGAGATGACAAGGGTCAAGTGAGAAAAAAATAAAAAAAGATTCGTAAAGAAATGCAATTCCGAAGTGATAAATCTGTATCTATGTAAAGACGTGTGCCAGTGTGTCCGCACAGGAAGAGTACAAAACAAAATAAATTTACGAAGATAAAGGGATAGAGAGAAGAGTAGTAGATCAATTGAAGATAACCAAAGGAAAGTCAGTCAGCAACGTAGAGAAGTGATATAAGCAGGTAGGACAGGTGGGACAGTAGCATGAGTTCGTACTTTGCGAATTCGTATATCCCGGACCTGCGAAATGGCGGGGTGGAACACCCGCATCAGCATCAGCAGCACTATGGTGCGGCCGTACAGGTACCTCAGCAAACACAATCGGTCCAGCAACAGTCTCAACAAGCCAGTGATCCCTGCGATCCGAGTTTGTTACGTCAAGGAGTATCCGCCCATCATTATGGAACCGCGGGAAGTCAGCAAGACATGCCTTATCCAAGGTTTCCCCCGTACAACCGGATCGACATGCGGAACGCGGCCTACTATCAACATCAACAGGAACACGGAAGTATGGACGGCATGGCCGGTTATAGGTCGACGTCTCCGAACACCAGTATGGGTCACATGGGACACTCATCAACCCCTAACGGACATCCGTCCACTCCTATCGTCTATGCCAGTTGCAAACTTCAGGCGGCTGCTGTCGATCATCAAGGCAGCGTTCTCGACGGACCGGATAGCCCGCCTCTCGTCGAATCGCAGATGCACCACCAAATGCACAGCCAACACCCTCATATGCAGACGCAGCAATCGCAGCATCCGCAGCAGCAATCGCAGCATCAGCATCTACAGGCACAGCAACAACATATGATATACCAGCAGCAACAACAATCTCAATCTGCATCGCAACAGGGACAAAGTGGAATGCACCCGCAACAGCAACAGCAAGCTCAGCAACATCAAAGCGTTGTTGCATCGTCGCTCAGTCAACAACAGCAAGGCGCGCCTCAAGGTGCGTCGAGTGCGAACTTACCAAGTCCGTTGTATCCTTGGATGAGGAGTCAGTTTGGTAAGTGTTATATTTTTATAAAATTTATTTACAATTACGATTGCATCTTCTTTTCTCAGGCTTCAAATCGTTATCATAACTGATGTTTATGAACGAAAAGATAAAACATTTTATTGATTTTATAAATAAAATGCATGAAACTTATAATTTATTATATGTTTTTGATTGCAATATATACAGATGCAATATATACAGTAATACATTATATTAAAATTTATTGTTTTTTTTGTTAAAAGTTTTACACTTTTTCTTGTATGTTATTTGAATGAAAATATAATAGAAAAGATCGCTTTTAAGAATAAAATCAATGTTTTATTTTATGCGTGACCAAAAGTCTAGTAGAAAGTTAAGTTTCTAGTAAAGTAGTTTCTCAGGTAGCAGGTAGCTAACTTTTGTATTTATGCAACGGAGCACAAAACTAAACCAAATCCGTACGGTAGCTGACTCAGGATTGGCACAATGTCTCTAGATACGTCGCGACCGGAGTTATTTATTGCGTTGACCTGTTAGCCTGTCTGTTAGTTTCACCGCTCGTTCATCAGGTCACAATAAGCGTTATCTCTTGTTCTTTTTTCATATGACTACCACCTGGAGTCTCAACGATATATTCGTTTTTATTAACATAATTTGCAATATTGCAATTTGTCTTATGCGATACATTTTGGGTAACGATCGAAAATATCCAATATTTTTCTAAATATAGAATTGGTTCAAAAAACACTTATTACCATATATCTATATTTTAATGTCTGTGCAATTAAATAATGCTCCTCAATATCATAAATATCTTGACAAATCTTCTCATGTTTTTCACGATATTCATCTTTTTGAATCATATATCATATGTCTATTTATATGTCATAGCTATAAAAGAGTAATAATAAGACTGGACCATCATTAGGTAGGAAAAAAATCTTGGCACAGAATCGAATAAGTTATGAAATCCTGAAGCGCATCATTCACTTCTTCGTTTCTATATTGACTCGTAGTTCGACCCATCTTCGATGAAAGAACGATATGTCTGTATTACTTAATTCTGCAAGGTAGCATCTGTCCGCAAAAAAAAAACTTTAGCGACCCACTCTTATCTCTTCACCTTCTATTCTTCAGTCATTCGTCGCTTTTTCTAAAAGCAACTTCTCTTCATATCTTCTTTAAGTACAAATTGATCAGTGAATAAGTGACACGATTAATTTTTTCGTGAAACCATATTTATAAAGTTTTAAAAATAATAGAAAACAATTAAAGATACGTGCCAATATTCAAATAAATTAAATGTTTATTATATTTTTATCTTTAATTTTAAAAAATCTTAATCTTAAAAATGTCTTATATTTTTTTCATAAATTATGACTTTTCTATTGTATACATATTTTTGAAGTTGGAAATATATAATAAATGTGAATTATTGATATCACATTTTGAAGTGTTTTTACTGTTATGATTATTTTTATTTATTTCTAGACGTTCTGAGATATAATTATAGTTAGTTTTTAATATACTTCTGTCTAAAATATGTCATAGTAGAATTATGAATAAAAAATTGCAATACTTTTTGATAAGCTTTTTCGAAACGTATAAATATTTAAAAATTATTATTTTAACTTTGGTACTTAAAAATCATAAAAAGAAGAAATATTGAGTCTTTTTAGCAATGATTATACATATTTTTTTCTGTTAATGATTACTTGTACCATCTTTCGGTTAAATTCAGAAGCAGATCCCGAGTCTGCTCCGGGATTGGCCGATAAACACTAACGCTTATGACGACGCCAGGGCTTGTAGTTTACTGCCTGTTAAACGAAGAAAATGGCTTAAGTCCCTGAATATGCTCACAGATGTCGGCACGTTTAAGAATGTTTCGTCTTATTCTCGCATCTCATTGCCTTTAAAAAACTAATTTTGCTTATTTTGTTAAAAAATTGTACATAACATTTTTTGTATAAAAATGCATAGAAGTTTACTCAGATCGCATTTTGATAAGAAAGTAAATGATTTTAAGAGAAAAATGAATGTTATTTTAAAAGGATTAAAAAGAAAAAGCATGGAATGCGTTTTACCATATTAAAATTTATTCATTTAACTGAACTGTTTTATTCTTTTAATCTTTTTTGTATCCCATCTTTCATATCGCAACAATTTATTTGACACATATACATATATTCTGAACGTCTCAGAATACACATTACATAAGGAGTATAATATACGAGCATGTACGCAATAAATTAATTAATTTTGGGATAATTGATTTTATTTCTATTTGAAATATATTATTTCTACGCTTTTTAAATTCAATTTACTTTGTATTTATCTATCTGTATTTATATATCTTGTTAACTCTTTAAAATTCATATAAGTTTGATATAATTTCTTAATTATAACTATAATTTTATCACACTACACGTATTCTGCTTCAATTTTTGTACAATTTGAATGAAATATACTAATCAGATTTTTGTGAATTATGTATAATTCTATTTCACGGATACCGTTAAAGAGCATTTGTTTAGTGAAATTGCTGAGATTTCTTAGTATTTTTTGTAGGACACATTACACGTGAGCTGAGAAATTCCGACATAGTTGCATTACGAAGTAAAGACGTGCAAACATGCATACGTTCCTTGATGAATGCCAAAGATTTAAAGAGGCACAATTATAAATATACATAATAAGAATTCTCCATTTTTCTATTAATATATGTTTGTATCAGACTTTTGTCACGGAAACTTTCTTTTGTACAAAGAAAATTTTATTATTATAATGCAGTTTAAAAAATTTTAAATAATTCTTATATAGAAAAACAACAAAAGTATTGCTATACGTTAATTTGATAAGATTTGAAAATCTCGACATAATCTTTTTCATATTGGATAATACAATATGCTTGCCATATTACAACACTGTTCAACATTTGGCATTCCGATCCCAAGTGTTGATCCGAGAAAAGGAGACCGACCATCGTACTTTTAATGCATGAGATAATTGCGACCCTCTGTGTGAAAAGATTTATGACATCTCGACTCCTTCCCCCCCTCATATATTCTCAATCGGCAAATAAGCATGGCGTGATACAGTTACAAAGCTTCCGTTATTGCATACGTGCGTGCACGCTCGTATATTACATTCCTTATGTAATGTGTATTCTGAGACGTTCAGAATATATGTATATGCTTCAAATAAATTGTCGCGATATGAAACATAGGATACAAAAAAGATTAAAAGAATAAAACAGTTAAATGAATAAATTTTAATATTGTAAAACGCACTCCATGCTTTTTCTTTTTATATTGTATATTTCTTTATTTTTTCACAATAAAAGCATCGTGAATGTGTTAATATCAAATGAAAAAAAAAAAATATATATATATATATATATATATATATAT
>NW_011627153.1:1128109-1163758 GCF_000204515.1 Acromyrmex echinatior
TATTAAGATCGAAGTCATGTAATAAAATTTTATAAAATATTTAAAACTAAAATGATATTCGACGCATCAGATAAAATTTTTAGTCGTTATTCGAGGAATGAATCAGCAGATAGAACAAGAAGAATCAGCATTCCAAATCCGATATGCATTTTATTATAATCCAACTAGCCGCTCAACAGATTGGTGGCCATAACGATGGCGGCTTCGTGAGATATTTAAAAAGCGATGGAGTCCAAAAGGGGCAGGAAAGGAGGAGCTAAAAAAGGCGAAAGAAGAGAGAATATGTGCGTGTATATGTACACATTCATATGTGTACATATGTATATATTAGAAATAGAGAGAGAGAGAGAGAGAGAGAGAGAGAGAGAGAGAGAGAGATCGAGGTGGTAGAAAGAGGTAGAAGGGATAGATGATGATGATGAATGAATCCACAGAAATCCTGGGACCGTTTTCTTTTGGAGCTCCGCCATGGAGGCAATTGTGAACGATATGGAGGTCGTGGTTTGATTTCCTATTCGATATTTGGCTAGAATTCAACTTTAAAAGACAAAATTGTCTCTATTTTGTTGTGATTTGATTTACTCATTTACGTAATACTTAACAATCAATTTGAGTTGTTGCATAAAATAAAAATTTCTATTTGTCACGATTCAATTTTAAGTTTTATGAGATAATTATATTGTTCGTATCTAGAATAGCAGGTGCAAGAGAAAAAGTAAATTTTAATGCTCCGAGTGATACCCGTAAAGATGCATATGTCGCGGCAAGCCGTTCTCGCTGCTCATTATCTCAACCTTCTACCTCGGGGCTCTTTCAGACTCCATCTTCTTGTCTGCCTGTCTGCTCGTCTGCCCGGAAGATCAAAAAAAGAAAAGCGAAAGCAAGGAAAGGAAAAACTACCTATAGAACCTACTCTAGTCTCCTTGGGAGTTTCTAAATTTCCTCTATAAATGTTAGCGGACTTGATGCTTTTCTCTTTCGCTGAAAACTTCTGTGAAATTCAGTCAGTCTTAGTTAGTCTATATAAAACATTAAAAGTATATATAAAACATACGTTGAAATTATAGTTTTACTAAAAGAAACAAAATAAAGCATTTAGGATTTAATTCATCTTATGAGGACCGTTTGCAAATTTGTAAGAATTGCTAATAAAAATGAAAATAAATTGTCTGATCTAAAATATGTGGTAAAATTGGAACGTCATAATTTTTTATCATTATTAATTATATCTCTGCACTATTTATTTATATAAATTGTCTCAAAGAATATTTTTCGAGGAATATATATTCAAATCTTCAACATTTGAAAATAAAAAATGTTTAGTTACATTTGTCATTAAAAATTACATACAACAAACTGGATGTTAAATTCCGACTTAGTTGCATCTGAGTGTTTAAGAAAATTTTCGAAGCTATCCATACAATTTTGTGCAATTAATATTAATGTCCGTCAACGGTGTAGTTACAACCCAAGGTTGATACCGTGAGCAAATGATAAAATTAATGATACATCTAGGATATCTAATCGAAACGCGTTTCAAGGCCTGGCCTTATAGTGCCCACGTAAAGCTTAGCTTAATTGGGCACCGAGTGGTGGCCGCACCTTATTAGCGGGTTACAACATCCGGCTAGCTGTTAATCTGAAAAGTCCTGCGTGTATCCTGCGGCGGGCCTGAAAGACTAGTCAGGCAGGAGGGGAAGTGGAGATACGGAGCAACTAGCCTATAATAAGCCGCACGGTTGTGTACGTTCTGTTCTGTTTCGTTCCTTCATGCTGCGCCAGTGAAGGCAGACCCATAAATCTCCCGGGCATACTCCAGGGGACATTTGATCCTTGCGTAACCCAACGCCGTTAATTTATTGCTCCGCGTTTAAAGTCACCTCCGTCCGCGAAAGCCGTGGCAGTGCTGGTACGCCGATCCGGCACAAACTTAAGCCATCGGTATGACTTTCTTATTACAGGACTTCTTTCCATACGCGCGTATGCATGCCTGCGTGTATGCATCACGTATCTTAAAAATATCAATGGAACCGCAGTAACGTCATATGTATAATAAATTAAATGTGAGAAATATCGTTGTATGATAATAACGTTGTTCTCAAAAATAAAAATTAATTTTCAACATTTAAATTCATCAAAAAACTGGATTTTAACATTTAGAATTTAGTCACATTTATCTTTTTTTTTTAGTATGTATTTTTATTAGGATCTGTTGAGAATAATTTTTTCGATTTTCAAAAATGTAATATCAGTTCACAACTCTTTCTATAGTTACATCTTATAAAAGCATGTAATCATGTTGGTAAATAACGTCTGAGTACATAAAGTATTGCTCTCTCTTTAATTAACCTCACTCAACTCACGTATTATTGTCCGCTCACATATTATTGTTATTATTATCTAATTCTCACATCTGGATACATCTAATCGAGGTTTTAGTCTTCAATAATCAAATCGATTGGCTCGAAAACTTTATAGGTTTTAGCTCATAAATAATACAGACTCGTCTCGATGCAGCGTTTAATAATTCATTTCTTTGCTCTGCAACATCTAGTGGCACGAGAGGATTTATGGGCGAAGTGACCTTTTGAAACAAACCTGATTATTACGCCGCTTCAACTCAGGATTATCTTTATTTAAAGTGATCGTATAAACATATTTCAGATGAATATATAAGTTTCGAATAAAAATATATATATGTGTATCTAAAATTTTTTTTAGCGTTTTAAAAATAATGTGCGGTTGCTATGTTGGAAATTTTGATGTTACTGATCAGTTAAAATTTTAGTCACATATAAACTTTGATTTCGAATACGATTTATTTATTTATAGAATAAAATACTATAAATAAAATTACTTAAATAAATAGACATTTTCTGAAGTGCTATTGAACATGTTTCATGTATTTCACCGACGCGCGATGCTTTGATGATCTAACCTTAGATCTAGAATGTGATCTTCATTAACGCGGTGTGACAAATGAATATTAATAGGATATAGCTTTCATAGAAACAGTCGACGGTACACTTGATAATCAATTATGATAATATTTTTTTCATATAATATGTACATGATTTTATAAGAGCATATATCTGTTTATGCGATGACCGATATAATTACTTTTTAATAATATTTATTATAATTTTAGAATAGTAAATGGCTATTTTTCTTAAAATAACGGAAGGAAAGAGAGCCAAGGAAGTTGCCTAAATCGTTAAAGCTTATAAGAGAGCGCTAGAGATTGGTATGTTGTTAATTTGAGAGCGTAGCCCAAGGGAAGGAATAAGAGGGCATGTTCCCAACTTTCTCTATCCTCTCCTCTCTGCCCCTCTCTTTCTCTAACGCGCGTTTTTTTCTCTTCCTCCGTATATCGTCCTCTTCGTCTAGTCGAAGGTTCAGGAACCTACGCGATCTCTCCATCTCTCTCCGGAGCAGACCCGCCATCCATCTTCATCGGCCGACAGCGCGACGGGCGGCGTTTGCCTCGAATGCTCGCCAAGGAGTTTTCTTCTTCTTCTTCTCCTTCTTCACCTCTCCCCTCCTTACTTTCCAGTTCTCATCCCTACGCCTCTTCTTCCTTCTTCCCTCCCTCATACCATTCTGAAGCATTCTTATTTTGCTCTCTCACTCGTATGGCGGGGTAACCGAACCAAACCCTTTGAGGTTTATACCTTGTAAAGTTGCGAGACTTCTCACACAGAGTCAACTAGCTCTGTCTCCTTAGTATCTTCCTCCGTCTTTTCTGCCTCTCTCGCTCTCTTGGCAACCATAATTAATATTCTTGTTCGGAATTCGTGTACCACGCACTGACCGCAGATCATATCGCGGATATCGCTAAGATATCTATCATATGCGGAACTGCATTTACGATCCTGAGTCTTTTTTATTCGCAACGGTATTTTATTTATTTCATTAAAATTTACAGAAACTTTGTTCAAGTGTACAGAAACTATCGGCCAGTCAAGTCAATCATAGGCTGTAGTATTTATGAAATATATTAGTTAACTGGTAGTTAACTTTGTAGTTTAAAGATAAGATAGCGAGATATCTATATCTTGTCCGCTACAGTTGTAGATACTTTTATGCCAATGCAACCGCTAAAAAAGATTTTACATTTATATTTATAATATATTACTACACGACATATTTGACGCATATCTTGTACAATATAATTTTCTCTTATACTTATGTATAGATATAGTATAATAATTTACGAATAGGTAACAATTTATATTAATTCGAAATTTTAATTTCTTTTGTTTCAGAAAGGAAACGAGGTCGGCAGACCTATACACGATATCAAACGTTAGAACTGGAAAAAGAATTTCACTTCAATCGATATCTTACTAGGCGGCGACGCATCGAGATCGCACACGCGCTATGTTTGACGGAACGGCAGATAAAGATCTGGTTTCAAAACAGACGGATGAAGTGGAAGAAAGAGAATAAGACGAAAGGCGAGCCAGGCTCAGGCGATGGCGACACTGAAATCTCGCCGCAGACGTCGCCGCAGGGTTAAAAGAGCTCTGAGGGGAGTGGAACTTCCTGCCCACCTCTCTCAGGGTCGTTAATACCTTGTTTCCAGCACTACCTCCTCCCTACCCAAACTCCAATCCCCATCGATGACCTCCAAATGATCCCTCTAAGCAATGACGCTTATTTTGTCGTGTTAATCATGTTGCTTGTACCAAAAACGAAGCAGATAACGATGAAGACGAGGAAGTTGTAGAAGGACCTGTAAGAGCGCTTGAAGACGATAAGAAGGCAACTTACGATAACCCCAGAGACGTAAAGTTACGAGAATGCAAGAAGAAGAGAATAAAACGAAGTAAAGACGCACAAACGAGTCAGCAGAGGATTGGCGTGAATGCGCGTGAAAAAGGTGGATCAAGATTATTGATCGAGAAGAGTAAATAAAACTGGATCACATGCTAATCAGAACCGCGTTAACCTCTATTACGTTTAATTAACGATTATTGTATACTAAAGTCCATATATATATATATTATACATATATATGTATATATATATATATATATACATATATATACATAAATATATACATACATGGATAGAGATATATGTAGTTTAATGTGGGAGCGAGTGACCGATGATCGGTTGGCACTAACGCACGTAGAAGAACATGGTTCCGAATGATATAGTATTAAGAGTTAAATCTACTGAGAAAGAATGATTGCGCAAATCTGATTGCGAGTATGATAGAAAAAAAAAGATCGTGTTAAAAATCTTAGGAGAGCATTTTATTATTTATTCTCTTACATCGTAAAGTAGAATTGTAGGACGATTAGTAGAATAGCTGTACGAAGATGTCCATCGCGTCTGTATTTAGCGATAGGTAAGCGGTTTAGTGTCCTTAGAGGATTGTTTAGATAGATTTTTTTTTTTCTTTAATACCGCCGAGCGGTGGCTCTAACGAGGATATTTATGATTCGTGCCAAGTGTGATCTTTGAGAATGTGTTTTGATAAAATTCGAAGGAGTATTCGAGTAACGGCGGGATACAGCAAGTGGACACAAAGAGCAGTGCAAAAGCGGAAGAGAAATATCGCAAAGTTTACGTCTTATTCTGAGAATAGTGATACAAGTGTGTGCAAAACTAATTCCATGGAAGATCAGTGAATTTTGATGTATAAATAGAAAGATCACGGCGTTGTTTTTGGATTTTGTATGCGGAAAAAGCGACCATGAATGGGACAGACTAGTGCTGATTGATAAAGTGAATATGAAAAAAAAAAAAAAAACAGCGCCCTTCGGCGGAGCAGAGTCAAATGGACTTGGCATTTCTTCATCAGCGTCATCGCAAGGTTAGTCTTATAAAGATTGCTAATGATCGCAATTATCGGTTACATTACTTTGTTTCTCGTTAAATCATCGTGCATTTGATAAGAACAGTAAGCTTTGAACTTCAACGGAATAAGCTTATATTTTTGTGTAATTAATAATACATAAAAATGTAATTTATCCGTTTATAATAACCGATAGTTGAAAAAATTTGTTCCTATCACGCATATTGCTCAAAAAATGACGAGTATATAATGTATATAAGCAGTTCTTTCCTAGCTAAAAAGCGTGTCTGTGCTTGGAAAAGAATGTTCAAATTAATTAAAATTTTTTACATTATTTCCATTTTTGTATTTTTTACATAATTTAGAAATGTATTTTATATTATTATTTATTATTTGGATCAAGAAACTTTTAGTTTGTATTTGAAATAGTTGAAATAATTTCAGAAGACAACTGTTTGATATTAAGATATCTGATAATATCTAATAATATTTGATATTATAAATAAATAAAGTGTATATAGCGTGATGTCTTTTACAATGTCGGACACGTAATGTGATCTCGAATAAATTATTTTCTTTAGAATTTTTTTAAAAGAGTAAATGCAATAGTTATACTCGTAATAGCGTTGCAATTCTTCTTTTCCTGTAAATATTAAGAGAAGATAATTCAAGGAACGAAAGTTTATTTGCATTAGTAGCTATCGAAAATTTGCTCTTGCTCCGCGCGACATGACGCCAAGTTACCAAGTGTTATAATACATAGCGTATTTTCGGAATAGGATGCTTTCGGCATGAAACCGCTTGGCACCTTAATAGTGACTTAGAGCTAACTTGACCAAAAGAAATTGTTTTATTATGTATATACGATAATTTAATTGCATTATCATTCCAAATAAATATATTGTTTGTTTGATTTTTTTTAATATATAGTATGAAAATTATTCAAATTATATTTATTTTAGGTTTTTTTAACTGAGTGATTGTGCTTCTTTTTTGTGAATTATTTTCTATTATTTATATGAGAATTTTATATAATATTTTTATTTAGTTTTTACATAACAAAACACTTTCTATATATGATAAATGTGTGATCAACAAGAATTCAATTTGTTACATTTATATCGAAACAAGCGTGTTAAGTGTGGCAAGCGGTATCAGGGCACTCGTCAACTCGATCGTCTGATCTGGTTCGATGAATTGATTTGATTATGCCGTATCGGGAGATCCAGGAAAGCCCGGCCACGTTGTAGCCAGGCGAGCCCATATATTCCGCCGCGGTGAATTCTTGTGCTGTGTTGTAAACTTAGATTCGACATAATTATTTAGTGTATATCTTGTATACACCATAATTAATGATATACGTAATAAATGATATTAATAACCGCGTGGCTAATTAATTGAACAGCGGTCAAAAATGCCTATAGAGGTGGTTAATTTCTAACTCACTGCAGAATTCGGCTCCTTACCATCTCTTTACGAAAAAAAATCGGAGAAAGAGGCGAAGAGAGTGGCATAAAACGTGTAATCGATATACGTAACGTATGGTCCAGCTTGCGCTCGTGCATCGATCGAGCCATGTGTGACCAGCCTTTCCTTCTCGAGAAATTTATTTATATAAAACTTTTTGTCCTTGAGGAGCAACGAACTGTGTGAAAATCCACGGCAATCGCTCGCCATTTTCGTAACATCCGTAATCTAGCCAATCATGGTCTCAATCTTTTACATTTTTGTTCCATCATTCGATTTTATGTAATTTGGATATATAAAAGTTTTATTATCTTTGAGACATTTTTGTATTCTAATTGTATCACGATTTACGTTTTTTAGCCTCTGAAGTACAATAATTGTACAGTTATTATTGATGAATGATTTATAGTACGTGGACGTACGACATACAACTTTGCACGATATCACATGGATTTTTGGATAACATATTTTATTGCGAGCAAATTGCACGTAATTCTAATTGTATTGTATTATATTCATCAAATAATATTATTTTAATGATAGAGGAGATGATGCAATATGCAAGGCTTCTTTATTAATTATTTTTGATAAAAAAAGCATTTTTTATCCTTTGACCATGATATCGATTGTTATAATATACTATTACCAAAAGAAAGTTTCATGTATCCAATTTCTAGAGATCGATCTAATAATTTTCTTTTTAAATTGCTAAAAAGGGAATAATAATAAATTTAAACTTTAAGATGAGATTTTTATGATTTGCTACATATACTGTATGTATTACTTTATAATAATGTATTACTTAATATTTGTCAAAATTGTATATATGCATTAAAAGTTTAAATTCGATATAGATCAGCACCGATCTATCAAATCGAAGATTATTTGCAAACATTTAATTCGATTGTAATATGTACAAAAGTTGAATAGTGCAATAAAATATGTTTAAATAAAAATGCGTTTAAACGAAAGATATGATGGATTTCGGTGCTGTAAAAGTCAAATTATGGTGAGCGATCGCCGTGAATACGTACGCAATTAAAGAAAATGAACTTTTGTATCTATTGGATAGCGAACCTATTACTTATAGATTAAAAAATATATATATATTACATATATTATATATAACGCGAGAAGGGAAAATTCATAGTATTAACTGGGAGGAATAAAAATGCAAAATATATATTTTATCTTTACTCGTATATATGCGCATTAAATTACAAGATATACGTAAATTAAACCAAGTACCGTGAGTGTATGCAAAAGTAGAACGTAAAACTGAACGTAAAATGCAACCAGTGTGTACGTACGAAGTATGTCACTAAGATAGTCCGTATTCGATAAGAGTAACATCTAAAATCTAATTCGTAAAAATAAAGAAATAACGTTAAGTAAACGGGTATGTGTCGGTCGCGAGTAAGCGGAGGTGGCGGTCGTAAATTTTTAATTGGATTTTCGTCTAAATAAAAAACGATATTCGCCATTAAGTGTACACCACGGGAGAAACGCGCAATGAAAATT
Organism: Acromyrmex echinatior; assembly: GCF_000204515.1. Next base: position 1,136,904 of record NW_011627153.1, read on the forward strand.
TTATTTATTATTGTCCACAATACGCCAGAGAGCGGCGGCACTTGCAAAAAAATGTACATAAGTCCGATCTTTCTAACTAGGCTATCTGCAAAAAAACGCTACCAGATAAGTAGAACAAAGAAAAACAAAGAAATATAAGAAGTAACGCTTGTCAATGAACGAGTAACTTTCAGACCGTAATATTGTTTAGTCCGGTAATATTTATTGATACATGTTATATATATCGCAAAGTGGATCTTTCTGTTTGTTTAATTGATTATACAATAAATATTTTTTATAATGTACTAGATAAAGTTGTAGGTATTTGTATGTACCATTATTCTACTTCCTTGAGTATCTCTACGAAATGATGTGGATTGGTAGAGATTACGAAATCCTTATGCTGATGTTGTATTCTCGCATATCCAATCATTTTTATCGAATTATATATGTAGATATATATATAAAAAACGACATTTAAGAAAAGCAATTTCATAAAAACCTTTTTCCGTATATTCATATTTTGCTGCTTCATCCTTTCGCAATTTCGATTCTTTAATCTGATCCATTTTTTTGATTAGGCAAATTAAATAAGCAAATTACAAAACGTCTCATACGTGTATGCGCCGAAGAGTTCCTGACTTTCTGTCGCAGGAAAGTGTCATTAATTGCATATACCTTTTAGGTATCGTATTTCTATTCAAATACGTAAAATGTATAAATAAGCAAGTCCCTCGCTTCATCATCATCCATCGAACTAAAACTCACTTCACTATGATTGTGAAATATTTAGTTAATATCATTTCTATAACATGTGACAAAACAACAAAAAGTATAGATAAAATCTCAGTATCATTTAAAAGATATTAGTACACCATTGGAATACATTTCACTGGTTTTTCATAAATTTTATAATGCAAATTGATTAATATATTTTACTGTACTTGCTCCATTAAATTCCTGAATCATATTTCGATGTATTTGTAAATGTAAAAAAGATCAAATCATCATAAATATATTGCTTCTGTAATGCAACTAGAGGAGATTGCCAATTATATACAAGAAATTTTCAAGATTTTTTGCTATTTCAAACGTGAGATGTGCGGTCTCATCGATTATAGGTTCCGCCATATAAAGACTGATAGATTCCGTAACGCGAGACAAGAATATTATATACAATAGTCGCTAAAACAAGAAGACATTTAGACCGATATAATTATTTATCAATAGAAATTATTATTTAACTGTGCGTTATTAACATTCAAATTATTTAATTATTCCAAAAGAATTTTTTGCAGATTGAGATTCAATTTAGAGCGATTTCGGAACTTGTTGAAATCATTTCGTTTATAAATGGAGGTGACATCTAAATACAAGCAATAAAAATTACCGAGATTGCTCTACGTATAACTTTCATTCTGATACCGGTAGACACGGAGAGACAAACAAGATGCATTTGTATATAATTAGTCATGTGAAAAGTATATGTGAATGAAAGGTTTCTTTTTCAAATTATCGGCAGGGCAATGTGAAAGGCGACGTCTGACGTCGCGGTATCGAATCGCGAACTGCGACCCCTGTATACGATACCGCGTAGGTAAAGTAGGTACCTGTTTACTAGATTAAAAAAAAAACCTTACAAAGTAACGGTAGCAGAGGTCTAATTAATTACTATTTATTGATACGATATAGTAACGATATTCACATAGTTGAGTTTCGCGAGTAACTCGATTATTCAGTGACTCGACGAAAATATAACTAGACTAAGAGAATGACAATATTTCGAGAGCCGCCACGTTGTCGTCCGCTGATGAACTTACGGTTTCTCCAGTGTGTCGCATTTTATGGATTTTTATCATACATGAATCACTTCTTGAAAATTTGTACAGAAATACTTGGTTTTTGGCTATTATCGTTAGTTTACTTGGTTCTCAAATACTTATTTCAAGGTCATTTGAATTTGGAGGAAACCAGAAGATTGGATTTTTTACATGTGCTTTAGACTAAGTACTCCGTAAGTAAAATATTATAGTAGAATGTTATTAGACTGGCAGTAGAAATCAAGCAGTTCCTGCTAATATTATCTGATGGCAAATTGGCGATAGAAACCAAGCTGTTGTTTTGTAGCTATTTAAATCGTAACGTTATTGATTTTGAAAGATCTGTAAAAATTGAAATTTTATTCTTTTTTATCCTTATTTACTTTATTAATCTTTTTACTTGAAAAGAATAATTTTTAAACTGTATTATTAATAGAAATTAATATATTTTACATTAAAGCATTAGATTCTGACATTTTAAAGATATCTTAAAAGAGTTTACGACGCTCAGATTTACTTTGCTGCCAATCTGCCATTAGTTTATATCAACAGATTCTACCAGATTTTAATAACAAGTTAATTATCTAATAATCTTGATATTTATTTTCTGATTATACAATAGTATTTTAATATCCGCATGAAAAGTTCATGCGATTTTTATGAAACACATACAACTACGTCAAGATCACTAAGAATCGACCTAAAGTGCGAGGAGCAAGAATATTCTGAATATCCTACGTGTAAAACAACAATCTAAGAAACAAGCCGCGATTTATTTGAATAGAAAGAACTATGTTGCTGTTTCATAAAAATTTACGTTAACATGTTTTACTGAAGTATGATATACGATCTGCGATTAAGTTTGCTATCTCTCAGCTACACACTTGAGTCACCATGGTTACGCATTGCCCTGACCGAAAACACAAAGTGTATATGTATTATATATTCTACATATTATATACATATATATATATATATAAATATATATACATATAAATTATATATATATAAATATATATATATTTAAATATAAATATATATACGATAATTATTACAGCTACAACAAACGTATATAGTTATTTTGTAGTGTCTCGCATTATGTAAACTATATGTATACATAAAGAGTACGACAGTGACGATGTTGATGATGATTGCAATGGTAAACGATATCTTACGCGAGTGAAGTATGTATTATGTATAATGATGAAGACGACGTCAATGGATAATAGTATTACGTGCTATCATGTCGACCGAGTCTAAACCGTGTATTGTATTATATTATATAAGAGTCTGTCCATATTAATAATAATAATTATTATATTAATTATAATAGCTGTGTTTGAAAACGAGAAATAAATTGTGGTTGAATATGAAATAGGATGTGGTAAAAAAACCGGATGTGTCGTGTCCCCCTTATCATTACATCGCATCATGACGCTATGCAGATTTGAGAATCTACTTTTCGCGGCGGTCAATCAGCGGAGTAGACGAGATTCCCAGTCGGGATTCGCAGATTCTCAGCGTGAAATCATGATTTCTGTACTCGTATGAGGATATCGCGATTAGTACGCCACTGGCTTCCTTTTGAGAGAGTAGTCCAGCATACCCGGAGGTTGCGTTTATACGAATTGCAGCGGAAGGAACCATTGTATAATCCAAGATGGCCTCCACCTCGGAGAGGATTATTATTGGCTAATACGAAGCAAGAGGCCCCGCCTTGGCTCACGGCTCGTGACGGGATGATTTATTGGGATTTCTGTCTGTTCGCCCCTGCGCTGCAACGAACACACCACTGCCTAGCTTGCCTAGACGGTAGGTATGCTCGGATTTGCGATATTGGATTTCGACATCTCGACCGAGTGCAGCTGCAACCATTCTTCCACGACGGACAGACGTCTTCGTTCCACGTGTCCACGTGCAGTCCGGCATGCTTCAAGTGTCAATATCAGATTCAATTTCAGATATCACGGGGTTTATATCTCGCCCCTTTTCGATTATTCACGTTTGATATTTTTCTGTTTTTTTTTTCATTATTTTTTTATACTGCAAAAATTAGTTTTCTGACTGCCTTTTTGTTTATCAAAGTTTACGCAAAGATTAATTTATCTGTCGTATTATAATTACATTGTTCGATAAGTTTAATGATTACAATATTAAGATAGAACAAGTAAATAATCACTTTATAAATGTGATCAGAACAGATTGATATATAAAAAAATAGATAAAATGCTTTTTGAAATACATACATGTTTAAATGATGTGTACGAAGCAATGGACGGACTTGGGTATTTCCTACTTGAGAAAATTTTTAAAACATACCTAATTTAATATTGATTTACGTATACTTTATTAACGCAGAATCAATCAATATCGAAGCGTGTTTTTGTCACATTATTTTCCTATTAATGTTTTATGCGATTAGAAATGTCAAACATAAATCAAGCAAGCACATATATGTGTAAATATATCCGCTAAATTTTGCTGTAAAGAGATCAATTAATTGATGCGATGTTATCTATAACATCTGTTGACGCGACGAAAGGTGAGTATAATCGGCGGAAGTCTGGTAATGCTATCGCACTTCCGGAACTGGGTAACGAATCCAGGTCATGCGAGATAGAGAAGCAGAAGAATTCATCGTCAAGTGAGTATATCTGTATAGTGGATTGCGTATTTACGATTTAAAGCAACGGAGCGCATGGTGACCTTTGCCAATTCTGTTGTTGCAGGTGCATCCACGTTGTAAATGCATTCGAGGCGAGGAAGGAATCCGTAGGCAGGACGAACGGAGGGAGCGAGATAGCCGAGGATGGGAGAGAGCGAAGAGTCGGTGGAGTAGAGACCCGGCAAGATAGAGGAGCCGGTGGGAGGATGGCGGTTAGAATTTATGGCCGCTTTATCACTTTACCGGCCTTGCCGCGTCTCCTTTAGCCCGTGAGGAGGGCAGGATCTCACGATGAACTTTGGCACTCGACTACGCTGCACTCGACGAGCGGTGAGCCCGTTAACTTTCTTGTTTACTCGCATTTCGCGAGAGATTACAAGTACACCTGTTTTCTCTCTCTCTCTCTCTTTCTCTCTCTCTCTTTCTCTTTCTCTTTCCCACTTTTTCCTTTTTTTCAAATTTAATGCAATATAACACTACATGAAATGTGTTTTACAATCTGAAGGATACGTCTAAGTCGAGGAGAAAAATATATATTTCTGAAAGTCCCGGTTTAGTTTTTTAAAAAAATATAATTTCATACATTTGAATTGAATTGGATCGATGTGAATAAAGAGTCGAAAGTTATTAGCTCTAAAGTTCCTTGATATTAAATTAAATTGTATGATGAATTTAACAAGAGGAAAAGTGTTATTAATTAATTTCCATTAAATTAGTTATATCTCATAACTTTCGACTTACGTAAATTAATATAGAATTGTACAGATTTACGAAGATAGTAGAAGAAGGAGAGATAAACATGATCTGTGTCTTCTAATCTGAGAAGCCTGCTACCCCTGAATCCATGGTCTAAATTTATGTCTTTGTATACTTGATGCGTGCTAACTCTTGAACTGCTCGCATGCTTCATTATACTTATGGGCGTTTAACGGTTGGATTTTAATTCACTTGGTCCAACCCGTGGGGAATTGTTCCGGCGGTTAACAGGAAAAGTGGCGCCGACCGAATCCACGAATATTCTAGTGTAAACACATTAATAACGGGTCTCAGAGTAACTTATTGCATACACGGACGCTCCGCGCGGGGCCTCGTAAAATTTACGTCATACTACCTGTCGGCATGACGACTACAACTACATAACGCATAAAGTAACCCCCATTAATAGACCATAAATTCTATCCCCGCGGCACCGTTGTTATGTATGAGCGTCGTTAGTGTTAATAGAGTGTTAACGGCTTCTATGCCGCTCTCGATTCTGTCCAGGACGTAGGTGACGGAGGTGGTGATGTAGGTAGAAGCTTGACAGAGGGGAGAAGAGAGAATGGTAAGCGGTTGCCATAGAGGAATTCTGGTTGCGTGCTGTCCGGCTACTATTAGCCTCGTGCGCTTCTGCTATTTTGCATAGAGAATGCATCAATTTTCGGCGCTTCCCGCTCGCTGACCCCCCCACCATTGCCACCTTCGACGATTTTGTCTCTTTACCCCGCTCCGCTTGGCTATCCCCACTCAATTTCCGTCGCACATCACAACGGCACAATCCTCGTACACGCTGCATTTCGTACAATGTAAATCGTATCGAAGATAATTGATATCACGAACGCCTACTTCCCTGGAAATGCCCGTACGCGATAGTTGCTCGCCTATCCTGACTGCTTCCGCGGCGTTTGTTTCCGTTAGTGATGATCAGTTTCGATTTGTGCGATGGAGATGTCCGATAATGTAGACAATTACCAAGAGTTTATGGAAGTTCGAACGTTCGCGTTATAGATACATTAAATTTAAACGGGTTAAGCTTTATGTGAGCTATTTGAACAATTTTGGACAATGAATTTCGCATTTTTTATTAAATTATTTATTTAATAATAATAATAATTATTATTATTATATAGTTATAGTTTTACTATCTTTTTCAGATAATATATTATAGATGATAATTTTATAAAGAAATTTCTAACAAAAACTATATATATGATGAAATATAACCGTATTATTAATCTTCTCAGTTATAGTTTTTACGTTTCAAATCCTAGGATTATAGGGGAAAAAAAACAGCATGTTAATGGGCAGCTTATTATTTTTTTTTGTAAAAAGGGGAATTTGAAAAAAATTCTGTCGTAGTCGATTCTCAGGTGTAAACAATATTGTGCTGTAGGCGAATCATTGTATGTTGCGGAGAACGCCGTTGGATACATAACGTATAACGGGACATAAATCAATAATATCGCTACCCCCTCTCCTTTCTTCCCTCCCTAGGATACCTCACTCTATCCCGAGCACCGTGCTTTGCAAACCGCCAAGCGAAGTAAGCATCTCTTCCGCAATCAATGTTCACATCTAAAACATCGCAAACAATATGTGTTCTCTAACATTCGATATATTTATCGAAAATTGTACAATTTGCTTAATTAAATTAGTCATTACTTTGGATTCAATAATATATGTAAAATATTTGACGATATAATTATTTTGAAACAATTGTTCGAAAAATACTTTTTTTTTTATAATACAACGTTAGTAATTACATTATATATAAATAAAACATTTAACTCGTAAAAATTGCACGATGATTTTTAAATATGTCTATATTTGAAAAATATCTGGAAGCATTTCTTAATATCATTGAGTGAATTTTGTTTAATATAGTATTATTATCTTATATAGATGGAACATTCTTGTGTATTAGACAATGTTGAATGAAAAATGTATGAATAATCCGGGATTTTTAGGTAGACAGATATATGCGGTCTGGTTAGATTCAGATTATTTTTTACTTTAGTAATATATAAGATACAGGCTGACATTTGCTGAATTAATGCGAATTTATTTCGAGTAGGGCGCATTTCCAGGTGTTTTAGGAAGTTTGGGTCCGGGTCCACGTCGCCGATGTATAGAAAGGCTAAATGCAAAACCTTGTAAGGGGAGAGACTCGCGTACTCCGAGAAACTAACAAAACATCCTCGCAATTAGCCGGATGTCCCGATGACATCAACGGGGCATCCCTCGAGACCGCCAACCGTGCTAGTCTCGCGACAGAAATTTCACCGCTGCGCCACACCGCCGACTTCAGTCCCCTACCGCTCCCTGCCAGTTGTGTTGCTCCTACCAAGCGACCGTCCGCGGTCTCTCAACGGGATTCTAGGTGACGACTGTAGCTACAGATATGCTAAATAATAAAAACTTATCGGATTTATGTCGTCCAGAATTGGACACGGACGGCGAGAAAGAGGCACGAGGCGGGTGTGCGGTGCACACCGAGGTACTCTCGTCGAATGAAATTGAAAAGTAGCCGGGAGATATGGCCCTACCGACGAATATCGGTAGACAGACGAATGGCGTGGGAATGAGCAAGGGGTTGGAACGAGTAAGCGGGACATGAAAAACTACCGTGCAAGGGCTGATAGACTGAAAAGTGTTTGTTCGACGGACGGACGTTTTTTTAAAATCTTTTGCTGCCCTTTCTCACCCGAGGTCATTGGAATGCATTGTACGCGAGATTGGCGCAAATACGTTTGCTTCATTGTTCTCTGTTAAAAAATATCGCGACCTCGTAGATTCAATAAACTTTCACGATCAGGGTGACGTAAGTGGTATTGTCGAGGATATCGCGTCGAACAAATTGAAAAGATCCTGTTTATATTTTTTTCTCTCATCCTTAATATTATTATGAGTTGTACCACACGCTCTTTCATCCCTCTAATTCATTGCATGGCATTTACATTACGTGTTTATTTTTATATAATAATTAGGAACATATTTCTCTAATAATAATAAAATTTTTTTTTTATTTTTTCAGATTCCATTACATGTTATCTATGGTTATACTACTACTGGATTGCAACAAAATTAATCATTATACCGATTTATCCAATGAAAATGGAAACTTTTTCATCAAATACACTTATCGTATTGAATATGAATCAATCAATACGAATAATGAGGATCTAGTGACACTATCTGTGATTTACCGAATGAATGGATGACAATTCAAAATTGACGAAGATATAAAATTTAATAAAGAATTCATAATTTTATTAATATAAAGAATTCATAATTTGTATTGAAGATACTACGAAAATTACAACTTTATATGGGGTACCAGAGCGAAATATATATTACAATTATAAATGAGATACATATTTTTTATCTCTTTCAAAAAAAGTGACTGTACATAAAATAAAACTATCAATAAAAACCACCAAGCTTTTATGTTTTATCAACAAACTGATGAATCACACTCAAATATTGAATTGAAGGAAGGTAACGAATATGAGGGAGAATGCAACGGGTACATCGATGAGAGATCCAATCAAGGATATTAGCTGGACATAAAGCAATACCATAATTAAACAATACAATCGTACGTTTGTTAACTTAAACTATTTGAAACTGGCGCCTTTTCAAGGATACCGGCAACCATTAGACTGCCCCCGTGACATTCGAGGTAGAGTATGATGGTTCCATCGAGTAGGTAGTGCCTAGACGGGGCTCCACCCAGCACTTAGTTTACGTCGCGATTGCGGCCCCGGGCACGGCCGTTTCCAGGGTACAGTCACGCCCCTGCCATGCGAGTACTGTACTCCCATTCGCTGGCCCATATCTCATCTGGTCCATCGCATTAGCCTAATCTGCCAGCAACGTGAACAGAGAAAAAAAAAATACAGCCATCGACGTTGCCACTGACGAGAGAAATCGCGGCGAGGTGCTGCCACCTTACTGGTAGGATCAAGAAGTTGATCGGTTGTTGAATTGATTTTTTTCCTCGCAAGCAACGTTGTCGCGCTCTCATTTTGATTAGAAGTTCGATTTCATTGTTCGTGTATTGCTAGGGTTAATATTTCCTACAACGGTTTTGTAATTCGCGGTTTTACCTGTTCGCGTCGGCCAGAACCAAGAATTTCTTCTATTTGATTGCCTGGTTCACCATGGAGGCGATCGAAATAGTGGGTAAGAAGCAATTATGTTTTAATAATAAATTTAGAAAATATAACCTTATAAATTTGAATATTCTGTTATAATTATAAATCTGATTTTTAAATATGGATTTATGAAAATTGTTTGGTTATCACAAAACTAATGTTGCTATTTTTTTTTTTGAATAAAATAATTACACTATTTAAATATCTAATCGAAATCTCTTGCTTAGATTACAAATATACAAATTCTTTGAATTACGAGTCGATTGTTTCTGTCAAAATAAATATTGAGACGACAGGGCTGATTGTTTCATTTTCAGATAAACTATGTGATAAACTATGTGTAATTTACCTATTGGATAAACAAAAGAGTAAAAGAGTAAGACAATGAGCTGAAGTTTACTGAAAGATGAAATAACCCAGTCATAGTGATTTTGAAGTAATTGGAATTAAAAATTACTTATGAATGTGTCAAAAAAATTGACGATAGCAAAGGTTGGTTTTATTATTTAATTAAAGTGTGCTGTTACAGTTTGTTTCCTTCATCGGATGCAGTTCATCATCAGTTGAGTTGCTAGTAATGAAGATCTGAAAATGTAGAAGAACTGTGGGATTGGTAAGTAATCTAATGCATGATGATAAAATTATAACTGTAAATTGATAATAATATAGATTTTGTAGTGCGAACTTTTATAGTACAAAATATTAGTTGAGTTCTTCGCAAAATTCATTGAAATTTATTTGCTTTTCACTTTGTACTTGATTAAATATTGCTTTTAATAAAAAGTAGTATTAAAAAAAGAAAAGAAATATTAGCAAAACATATAAATTAATGCAATCTATTGAATGTTGAGACTCAGAAGAGTTATGGTAAATTCTATTAATCCCCTATTGTTCTGCGATTTGTCACACACAATTGCCAGGTTTTACTAAATGGTAAAGTTATTTTATGATAAAGATTATGTATGTACTGTAATTTTCTTACTTTCTTTGATATCGTTATATGCTTATTTTTTTAAATTTATATGAATATATTGCGAAGCAATAAATTTTCGTTTAAAAACATGTAACGCAAAATGTGAAATCTGATGCAAACGATGATGTATCGGTGGGCTACATTGCTAAGAAAGATCAGATGTCAAGGTATGTGACTAGGTCAAATATTACGTTGAATTTGGGAACCGTAAATTGTTCTAGTTTCCAGAAGGAAACCACAACACGTGTGCATACGCATGGAAAGCACATTGAAAGTTTTCTTTATTGCGAAAATATGGTCCTCGCGAAATACAGTATTGTTGTTCGAGACTGAAAAGACTCGAGACTGACCTTAGCAAATGTACAGGTAGTTTTTGCAGGCCAAGGCTACAAAATCATATGAATCAATGTTTCGAATATTCAACAAAACAATAGCTTTGTATTGGGTTTCAAGAATGACACAGATTTGTGTAGGTCAAGCTATTTTGTAAATTATGTGGGAATTATTTCGAGGTACTCAGGGCACGTATTATGGAATTATTCAGAATTGATTCCGACCGGAATTGTTCAATTATTCCCTAGATTTCTGCTGTATTTTCTAGAGAAAGCGCAATAATTCCGATCGGAACATTCCACAACGAACCATTCCATAATACGTATCCTGCCCAGATATCTTTTCAATAAGCAGATTTTGTATTTGTGTTTTAAATATTTTTAGGCGTGAATATTTTTCTTTTATTTCAAACGATATCTAATTTACGCTATCACTTTACTGCTACTTAAAACAACACTTTATAATTGTTCAATGCTTTTTTCATCACACAATTTTGTCATGTTTCGCAAAATACTTGTTGCGTAAAAATTATGAAATAATTGTCGTATCCATGCAAACTTTTCCGTTATGCTCAAACAATTTCGAAGCGATTTCCAAATTGAGAGAACGATTACGTTATTTGTAGTTACATAAGCATATTACAACATGAAATGCAAAAAGCTATCTCTTTTAAAATATTATTTAGTTGAGATTGAGAAAAAAGATCAGGGGTCTTTCATAATTTAATAAATTATTAGGTGTTGGAATTAATTCGTAGCGTTTTTTAATGAAAGAATGTTATTTATTTCACATGAGCATTAAAAAATACATTAATGAAAGTACTTCCCATCACTTGTAAAACGCTACGAATTAATTCCAACACCTAATATTTTATTTGTAACAATTACTTATAATACCAATTTGACATAATCCTAATTTAGTTTTCGTTTGAATTTGCTAAAATTTAGATTTGCTAAATGAATTTTTATATACATTATCAAATTTTATTGTTCTATAATTGAGTTAATAACGTTGACATATCTAAATACAACACCTGTTCTAACAATGACTTTATTGTCGTACGCATAAGAAAAGCATAAGATTAATGATGCCTTAATGACTATACGAACCGTTTTGAAGCATGACTGTCTGCTAAAATATAACTCAATTCCACGTGATGGATATTAGTGCCCTTTTATCTCATAGAATTTTACAATATCAACTTTAAAAACCTTATTTTCATAAATATTGATAAGTTATTCCCTACATTGACTGAATAAATCTCATATGTATTTGCGTAATGAAGCCATTTTATAGTCAAGATGCGAAGTTGGAAAATAGATAATGTTCGTATTCAAAAATATATTATATATATTTGCACGATGTAAAAAAAATTAGAATGTTAATATGATAATGTTTAATATTAAAATAAAATTAAAATAGATTTTGCATTTGTGTTAAATTGTGAAAAGAGATTATTTTGATGTCACCTACGAATTTGATTATGTTTGTGATAAAAATTCTAGAATTAGCTTTTAAATATATATATTATGGAGGAGAAACATACATAATATCTTAGCAATTGTAACTCTTGAAAAATTTTGTACCTCTAATGAATATTTCAGAAATCTGCTTTACGATTACGGGATGTTGCGTGTCTAAATACATACGTGCGCAGATATGTGATCAGATAACATGAGTTATGAGCAAGTCTATATCTTCCTCCCTCTTTGTTTAAATTTTTGTGCATATATTCTTGTTATTACGTTCATGCTCCAAAGATTTTAATTTCTATAACAGTAGTCTCTCTCGGAATACTAATTTTATAATCGAATACAATTTATAAAGAAAAAAGAAAAAGGTTCATCAAGCTCTTTTATGTCTGATACCTTTCCCGTCGCAATATTAATGCGTATCATAAGAAACAGTTATAAACATTTTTTTTTATTAATACAATTTCGAGTTTACACAGTTTATTGTGATTTTACTAAGATACTTAAAAATCTGGCTATTGAAATATTGTTGTAATAAAGATTTTAAATTCATAAATGAAATTTGTTTAGAATTCTCTTCTAGCTCTTTTTATGTTTGCTATATGAAATAATTTTGGATTTACAAAGACCCTAAGTATCATTGAATCATAACTGGTTTATTTCAAATGTAAAATCGAGATAGAAACGTGGAAAGTTTCTGAATCAAAATATCTTACGTCTGAAATCCATTGAAGCCTTTATAGGGTAAACTGTAAAAGGGAAACGATGTAGTTCTTATCGGCAATTAATGAAATACCTGATAAATAGTGTAGAACTAAATTGCAATTTGCGTGCGCGCATTTCTAATTATTAAAATATCGAGCTGAGGCACAACGTCAGTTGGAGATTTCTATAGAAAGCAACCGGTTTAATTAATGTATTAATTTAAATATGCAATTTAAATACGCATTATATTTAAAATATTATGTAGAAAAATTTCCATCGCAGTTTACTTTTTTGCTTACATCACAAAAATTTTTACATCTCAAATAATTAAGATATAAGTTTTTTAAAAAAAGAAAGATATTTAAAATTAAAAGATCACCAAATAAAAAACAACTGACATTATTCATGATATAATTTTGTATACATGAAAAATATCATCTGTAATTAGAATTTTAGTATTTAGTATTCGTAATAAGATACGTAAAAATTTAATTACAATAATAACGAAACTAATTTTAATTAGAAGATATATTTATACTTGATTATGAGATTTTAAAGTATTAATGAGTAATTAGGATGAGTATATCAAAAAATATTATGATGTAAAAGGTCTATGAAATAATCTTGTTTATACTACGATCATTATTGCCTCTTATTAAGAATTTCTTCTTCTGTGATGTTTAAATGGATTGGTTTCGCATGATTGATCCTCTTATATTTGTGTTTTGATCTTCTTATATTTCTTCCGTATCCATTAATCAATGTTTAGCGAAAGTAGTGGAATATTGTGCAACTCCAATCATGTCGTTAACTTTCTTCTTTTCCTATTCAATTCGTATCCCACTGGAAGATAAAAGTTTAATCGTAATTATAAGTTATTTCTATACTACTCAATGAAAGATTTATATTGTTATTTGATTGTATATTTAAAGTTTATTTTACAATAATACTTTAATGATTTTTGAATAATTAAATATTTACATTTTCATATCAATTTGCGAAGTATATATCATGTACAACTGAATTAATAGTATTATAATGTGAAAAAACAACGTGGATAATTTTTTAAAATATAATATTTTTTATGCTATAATCTTGAATATTTTTAAATTAAGAATTATTATTTGTAATTTATCATCTGAGAATATAAAGTTTGTCAAATATTTTCCTTGCCAAATCAGACGATATCCTGCTGTTTACACAATAGTAAATAATTGAACTCCGTACGTTTTCTTCAAGGAATCTGTAAAAAGAAATATTTCATGTGTCATTATTTTGTTGTTTCATTATTATACAACATAAACATAAAAATTAATTGTATTATTTGTTAATGTAGCCTTACAAATTATTTTACATCTTAATCTATTAGGTGTTGGAATTAATTCGTAGCGTTTTTAATGAAAGAATGTTATTTATTTCACATGAGCATTAAAAAATACATTAATGAAAGTACTTCCCATCACTTGTAAAACGCTACGAATTAATTCCAACACCTAATACATCTTAATCTATTAATATCTTACATTATTATTACACTATGATTGTATACTGTCTCTCAAACTCTACTATTTTACATTCTCTTTTTTTTTATTAAAACCGAAGCAATTAATTTTTTTTTTAATATATCGATTCTTTTTTTATTTATTTAACTATGTGCGTTAGCTAAAATAGTGAATGATTGAGTTGTGCTGACCAAATATATAGTGGCAAATGTGATATGATTAATGGAAGATCAGTTTAAGACAAAATTTATGCACGATACTCTTTTGCCTGCTGGGGATATCAAAGCTACTGCAGACAAATAAATCCAGTCGCATTCCTTGACGATGAATTTCATTCGTGCTATGCACAGAAGGGAACGAGATTTGGTTTGTAGGGAACAGAATGGGTCGCCATGATATTCGCATCAACGTGAAATGACAAAGTGTTATACTAAATTAACGTTTTTGGTAGAGGATCATCAAGAAAATGTACAAATATAATATCCTATACGATATTTATTTTTATAATGTTCGCTGACATAGTAAAATTGCGAAATGTAGAGATGGCAACTGATATATCCGTAATACCATGAACATTAAAATATTTAGAGACTCCTACCGTAAATGTGAGTAGCATGATAACGATGCAATTTTAAATATTTAGTAATACCATCATAAAATAATGTCGCACGACATACATTCTATTTTCTCCGAAGGCTCGTTAACTGTACTAGTTAATATTTCACAATTTATATACTTTTTTATATGTTTATACGAAAAAGAGAACAAGCTGCGCGAAGAGCAGCTACTATTAATAACCTAGCAAAGTTAAAAATGTTTACTACGGATTGCAATTCATATGATACTCGCGGTTGTAACGACGGTATAATTTTGAACACTGCTTCGTACTTAACACTGCATCTGACATTTTAATGTTACAATCATCCATGTTTTATCTATACATGAGAGAGAACTTAAATTCTTGCTAAATTTACACTCAACAAGACGTTACGTCAATATTATGTAAATTTCACGTAACGTATATATGGTAAGACATACAATAATATACATATGTATATATATTTTTTGTAATACAAGGAAAAAGTTGTAAGACGTACGGGACGTGCAACTAATATTAATAACGTGGCAAAGTTAAAAATGTTTACTGTGTATTACGGCTGATATGAGGGCTACGAGCATGGCAGCAGGGTCCCTTGTGATTGATTACACGTCTCTACGTCTCTCCCTCTGACGGGGTGTTCCTATGGATATTACCTTAGCACGGCCCTGCACGCCACGATTCCCTCCGCCTCCCACCTTCATGTCTATAGAGACACCATACCGATCTATTCTACCTCCTCTTCCCCCTCCCCCTCTCCCCCCATGAATCAAATCGCCCTTTACCTCTACTCTCTTCTCTTCGTTATGCTAAAAATTAAAATCATCTTCGAAGAATGTGACGGAACAAAATTGCTAGCTGTGATTTTCTATGTTAATCAATTTACAAATGAAAGGATAGAATAATGCAAATACCTTGAAGATATTTTTATTTGTGCGATGTTAAAGCGTATGTTTTTAAATTTTGTATAAAAAGAAAATTACTTTGAAAACACAGCACGTAATAAGTGAAATACTCGGAATAATTGTGCATTAAGATTAATAATCTACTTATAAATTTGAGGACACGTATTGCATTACAGTAATCATGATGATTGTGTCGGGGAATATTTAATCATTTGTTAGACTTTATTAGACCAGAGAATTATAGTTATACGCATCGCACATTTTACGTTGAACTAGTTTTTGTAGAGTTAATGAATGGTTCAGACACTCTAATTAACATTTTATTATAGACTATCAGATGGCAAAACAAATCTATCGGGAGCTATAAAAAGTAAACATAATTACGAAGTGATCTTGAATATGAAGATTCTACTAAAAAATAACTGGATACTAAATCATTTAATTAAGTTTAAAAACGCAAGTATTAATGACTTGAGAAGTGTACTCTTGTGTAATATTATAATTTGTAGTCATTATATATTTTTTTATAAAAATCCTACATTACATGTTTTTTATAACTTACTGTGCAGACAATAATTACCTACACAACAAAAACATTTATATGTTTTTAATAACTTCCTGCAATTTTGTATAATGCTATATCAGAATGAGTTAAAACGATATAGGAGTATATTTTGATTCCGTTGCTTATAATAAAGGGAGATGGAGTTTATTATGGTTTATTCTTAAAGTATATACTCTTCAAGCAGATTGTATACTACGAACAAGATGATTCCTTATAGTCTGTCCCTATTATGCTTTTAATCATCAAGCAAGTTTGCGAGAGGAATCTCATTAACGCATGTATATTTCTTACTCAACGCGTATACGCAAGGCGGTCCCTTGACCTTTACGAAGCCTCCATACGTGTTTAGTAGCAACTGGTTGCAGTAGCAAGAATTAGCAATTAATCTTTTGGTTGGTGTACGAATGGGGATGGAGAACGATCCGGACGCAAAGGTGGAACGCGAAAAGAACGTAATAAAGAGAGGAATAAAAGAAGCAGACAAACAAGATCAGGGGAGAGACTTATAGACCACATATTATGTAAACGACGTTACAATTAGATCGAAGTTCACTATCGGTTACCTAGTATTTAACACAATTTAACTTTTGTTTATAATATATAATATAATATATATTTCGATCTTAATATATATTTGGATATCTGTAATAATTAAATGATTAACATTAAAAGATCTAATTGCTCTGATTAACTTTCTTTGGTTATATTTTATGCGTTAAATATTTTGATAGGAACAACGTACATTGTTCCTTTCATCTCATTGACAACCTGGCACTGTCTTACAAAGAAATGGGCAGCAATAGCAGTGGTAGTGGTAGGGCCCTCGGGAAGCTGCGAACCTTTCTCGCTCCCTCGTACAACAAACGGGAAGGCGAGCCACGGAGCCACGGAGAAGGAGGGACCGCATCTTGCTCCGCAGGACTCCCTCTCTCGCCACCGGGGTCTCGCTATTTATTTTCCAGGATTTCAGAGTCCGAAGCCATTAATCTCCGCTCCGCAGCGTCAGTAGAGCGCGTCAGGGCGACGTCGGGGTGCGTGGCGTCGCCGACGTCGCTCTGCTCTTAGCCGCAGCCTCGTGTACAACGTTTGGAACCGCGGCAGTAAGGTAGGGGCAGAGAAGGGAGAGAGAACCGAGAGATGAGGTGTCGGTAGGAGAGGTCGTGGAAGTTGGTCAGAGTGGAGGGAAAAGGGACGTGTGGTCGGGACGAGTGGGGATCTAGGCTGGTTCGCTCAACGGCGGGGGAAGCAAGGGAGAGAAAGCTCGGAGAGGGAGGTGCTGATGGCGGCGACGAGAGGGGAATAGTCGTATGGCAGAGTTATGCAAAAAATATCTGTGTCCGCAAAAAGATTGGATAAAGAAGATACGAGATATTAGTGTATTAGGATTCAGTTCTCTCTGTTGCTGGTCGATGCTAGTCGATGACTTATTCCACTTGTTCACATAGTGCGTACCGAGTTAATTATTATCTAACTTGATTTTCCAGAAATTATGTTTTTGCTGAAATTTAAATTTAATTTTTGGGACTAGGGAAAGCTGGGAGGTCATAAACAATTTACATGACGCCAGTCAATACGTTCCTTTTGTTATGAGACTTGGATAAATTTATGAATATCATCCGTTGATTGAGAATCGTCAAGTCGTTCTTCTCTCGTTAATTAACATTGTGCTTCTCATGCGCGAAAGGAGACGTCAAAAGCCCCTGGTAGATCCAGACTCTGAACCCTCTTTGTCCGTAAAGAGACATTGAGCAACCCTCGTGCTCTTTTACCCCTTTTATTGTTTATCCCGCCTACTTATTATGTCAGCGTCATACCACCAGGCTGTACTAACTTCTTGATATTCTAATCGGCCAATTCTCATCTACATCTCTCGTCACTTCCCCTTCTTGTCGTTTACCCAGCGTCTAGCCGGAGATTCCCGGAATTCCTGACATCGGCGATAACTCTTAAATTCCTGCAAGATGAAAGAAGCGCAACGCCGTCGGCAGAACGTCCGGAAGAAATACTGTTCTGCTGTTGGAGGGCCGATTCTTTCATGTAAGGACGAAAGAAATTCCTTCTCTCAACAATCGCGAAGATAAAATGGAGACAAGAAATCGATAATGTTATTTTTGCTGATGGCTCCCATTATGTACTTTGAGTGGTTATTAAAATATCAGACGGAATGTTTTAACAAAAAGTTATTGGAAATAGATTTGGATAAATCACTTGTGTGAATCAAATTGCGCAATGTTACTCAAGTATCTTGCAAAATATTATCATAAATAAAAGATTGAATTATTTAAAAATAATTCTGCAGCACATTGCTGATTCTTGATAGTTGCTATTAGTTTTCGAATAACTTTTATGTCATAACATATAATACAGAATCTCGATATTATTACTATGTAAATCTCCTCTCTACGATATGTTGACGCTCACGGTGACAGCCCCTGGAGTACTCCATAGGATCGATGAGCTCTAGGTTCTTATTAGATATTCCCGTGCACCAATCTCCGATCTGCAAACCTGTTCTATCGCTCTGTATCGATACACATTACATCCTCACTAAGAAGAAATGCTTCTTTTCATTATAAGCAATATGTAATTGAATGCAAAATTGCATTTTGTTCCGGAGCGATAGATCTAGATATCTGCTTTTACACTATTGTGTCGGAGAATATTAATTTATCTGTACTTTGCATTTTACGTATATGTGTATTAATTGAAAAAAATATATTTTTTAATAAAAGCTATATATGCGCGCAAGTCTACTTTCATTAAATGTATTTATGAAATGTTGGTCAATCATAGAAGGATAAAAATAAAATTTCCTAAATGCGCAGAAACTAAAACTCATCGATTCTCCTTAGTTTCTGTGAATGCTGGTTGAAACGAAAAGGTAGGACACGCAATTTTGGCAAAATTAATGTAAAGCTTTCGTGAGACTCTACGAGGTGGAAAGGGTGAGTCAGGGATTGTATAGTGGCTATAAGTTAGAACATTAATGCATTTTTAATGTGTGTTCCAATAAGAAATGTATCTATTTCGTGTGGAAATATATTTTTCATGACCTTTACGAGGAGAGTCGATATATTTTATTCGTATATTACAGTTATGTAGAAAAAAATTTAATGTAATAGAATTATTCAAATGTAATATAAGAAAATAATATTCTTTTCGTGAAAGCTTTTGGAAAAAAGCGAGTGGAAAAAAGAAGGCTAAACTTCATCTCACGCATGTGACAAGAAAGAAGAGTGGCGAATATAACAAAACATGATTCTCTTATTAGTATCGAAAAAGGGCGAATCAAACGAGCGACCCGGGTTGAAAACGATTCAACCTTCGGGGAGGGGTGAAATTCTTCGATAGGACGCCGAGTGATGCCACCGCCCCAATCCACCCAGCGAGCGAGTGACTACCAACATTAGTCCACTGACATCATTGACACTTTTATTAATGACACCGTTGCCCGAGGCATTTCCCTCCGCCGATACCCTCCACGACCCCTTGTTCACCAGGTTTTCCGCCACAGTCGTGGATGCAGTCACGATAGCGCCGAGATTCGTTCGTTTTCTGCCATCTCTTGCATTCCTTTTTTCTTTTCTTTTTCCTTTTTCGAGCATTATTGTATTCCCCCGCAGGAGAAATAGGGCCTGGCCTTTTCTCTTTCCGTGTCTATCTCATCTTCTGCACCCTTCACAATTGTCCTTCTTTTCTCTTATCCTCCGCTGTGTTCTTGTCGCCGCGACCCCCGTACTACCCTCTCTCCTTGCCTGTTCATCCATTCCTGTGCCCTGGGACCTCGCGAGGGAGCGGCTCTCAAGTTACATTGAAAAATCTAGCGGACGGGAGAAAAATTGGCGATACCTATATCATCCATTGTGTTTCTCTCTCCCTCTTCTTTCTACCACAGTGAAACGTATCGCGCAGAAGAACCTACGTATTTAACTAATTGTTCGCGCTCGTATCAGCAAGCCCTTTCTTATAGTATTCTACGACAAATTAGAATTATTTATTCTTGTACGCTATTGTTTTATTGATAAAGCAGCATCAATCGGTGATCTAAACGCTGAGATCGAAGAAATAATATTTGCTCACTTGATATCGGTTATAGGAAATATGTTAAATAATGTTATATGAATTTATGTTTCCGGTATCTAACATGGCTCTCATGAAATAAATTAGAAGTTTGTTGCCGGTAATACTAACTTTAAGCGGCTACGTGATTGGTGTAATTTCTGACGCGCGCGGACGTGGAAAATATCTGAGTTATCAGCAGGCTAGGGATGGTACCACGAACAAGTACGGCAATCGATATATAACAAGCAATATATATACAACGGCGCATGCCTCAAATTGTCGGGTCGTTTGTAATGATGATTCGATCAGACCGTTCGTTCTCCTTGCAGCTTTCTACCCTTCAGTTTCTTTATCCCCAATGTATACTGCATTCTGGTCAACACCAACCTCGACAACAGGACTTTCGTTTCCAATGGCTTATCCGCGGATTTGTGACCGCCGCTTGTATCGTGAACTGCCTACTTATAAGATTTATTTCTTGGGACTTGAAGTTGTTCTTTTTCCCCATTTACTGTTAATCGCCCCGTATAAACGATATCTTCAATAATAGACATTCTGTAAACGTTAAATATATCTATCAATTTTTCTAGGCGTTCAACGCGTTTTCATAACATTTATTCACTGCGTATATACAGTAATAAAGTATTTGCCATTTCAATATAACTTTTCTTAGCGCGATTTATGTTAATTCATTAATATACGTATACACAATTTTTGTTATAAACGTCAGAAAAGGTTTAATTATTTTCAAGAGTGTTCTATCGTATAATGTAACGGTAGAAGAATGATAAGCAACGCAATAAAGCCAAGTTGGATCAGACTCTCTTGTGCAATCTTGCGTAGATAGGACCGTGTGCTGATGGATGACAAATGGCTCCTCCACGGCGCGTCACTCTAGACGCTGCTAGAGGCTCCTCCTATACGTGATCAACCATAGCTCTGGGTGACGTGAGAAGGGCAGGGGGATGACGTTGGGGTAGAAACCGGGGCGCAACGGGGGCTGCAGTAGGATAGAACGCGGGTCGAAGAGAGGTAGAACGAGGGTGACGGGGGGAGGGATAGGGGTTGAACGGGTCGTCGGAGATAAAGTGGGACGTCTGATCCTCCGCCGAGGCGAGCAAAAAGATCCTCGCGCTTCGCGTCCCAGGAGACGGAAGCCGGGAACGAGAAAAACTCCCCCAAGCCACGTCGACCACCCTCTCCTGCCTTATCCTCCTTCTCGCTTTTCCATCGTCCTTCTTTCTCTCCTTTCAACTCACACTATGGCCAACACCGACCTAGCCGATGCTTTCATCCACCTTTTCCACGACGAACCATCCACCCGAGCACGAAGAAAGAAACTTCGAAAAGAAAGAATCTGCGTTATACCTTATCTCTGTAGTAGTAGGTCATTAATTAGCGGCAGTCAGTTGGTTGAGAATTATCCACAGGCACATGTATGGATGTTATCATGAATACTTCCGCATTTATGTTTTTATAATTAATCTTCGTATCTTTTGATGAAGAAAACGCATTCTTTCTTAATTCCAAAGAAAGATTATGTAACATTAAATAATATTGTTGGTGATATATTCTACATGCATCTAAAGCTCATTAAAAATTTAGATTTAAAAGAACTCGATTATTATTAGAATACTCGCGTCAACATTCTTATGAGATAATAGAATCCAATGATTTTTTTTAATACTCTAATTCGTTAGATTATCATCATTTTTATAAACTGATGAGTGCATACCTTTTTTTCTTATTAAATCTCATAAATTAACTTTGTGCAAAAAGTTCGGAGAACGGAACTGAAATTTTCGCCATATGCCGCATCACTGTTGCGAAGACCCCAAAAGATAGATGATACGTGGCTTGGACCTCCATCATGAGCGACACGTCAGGCGTATGAATTCTTCTTGATTGCTGGGCGGGCTGTAAGCATAACGAGCCACCCGCTACGTCCATCAACTACGCACCGGTCAATTCATTTCGGATACACGCTCACGTCCGCATATATACATACACACACACGCTTACGTACATACATGTACGGATACACGCGTATACAAGCGCGGGCATAGATTCTATATATGCACATTGGAGATATGTATCGATTGGCGCATTCTGTAGTGCCGAACATACTCGCAGCATGTACTTACGTGCCAGATAGACCTGCTGGGTTGACGCCTAACCTGTCTACCGACGGTATGCAGCATTCATTTTGTTTGATTTCTTGATTTAAATCTTTACTGAACTTTAGTTAGGGCCAGATATGCATTTGATTGACGACTTGTCTCGTCAGAGGATGAATAGCTTTGTCCAAAACTAGGGTTTCAACAGCACTGACTAGATCACGCGAACTCTCTGAAAGAAAGAGAGAAAATATTTATTTATTTATTATATATAAATGTATTTATATATATATATATATATATATATATATATATGGCACTCCAGCTTGTAACATCTTTCATGGACTCTTTGAAACATTGAAAAATTTATGAAAGAAGTTCACAAAAAATTCGCACGTTTTATGTTCTCAGAAGTAATATCGATTATTATCAATTACGAACATATTTTTTAGGTTTTTATTATTTTGATACGTAAAGTATATAATATAATGATTGATTAAAAAAATAAGTGAAACAAAATTCTCTAACCTGTAAGATATCGTTTTTGTCTTATGATCTTTAGTTTAGTCATTATTATCTTATATTTTAAGTAGATCAAGAATTTACTATAATGATGTGACTGACACTTGCTTCCGTGGAAAATTAAGATTCAAGCGACGGATGAGATTCTTTGACCGCGAATCGAGCTGTTACAAAACTAATCATTAAATACTTATCTGTCCTTTTAGCACGGATATCTTACGTGTAATTCGCAGACGGGACAAGACTGGCGCACTACGCCTTTCGGTTTGCTCATATTAATTATCTCATACACGCAAAAGACTAGCCTCAGAAACGCAATAAAGACATTTAACATTGAAGTTTATTACAGGTGAATGGTGTATAAAAGAGGCTCCACCACTCGATCCCAACAAAAGCTGGCTTAACATTTTACCCGTCTCATTTTCGCTGCTCGTAAACTATTCATTTACCGCGGCTATAATCTTGATCGAAACTACGGATTATTATCCTTCTTGTACCATCATCTTACCTTTTTCCGCCTTTCTACCCGATACTCATCCGCACCCTACCAATCTTTCCGCACATTGCACGCGTTTAATTTTTCTTCAGGGGCGCATGCACTTCTCAACAACATGCATCGTTCATCATATTTCGATCAGCTGTTTATTCAAAACATTTTACAAAAACAAAAATATTGTATTGAATAAATTATGTGAAATATTTTAAGAGAAGATATATACTTCATATATTTAGATTTATCTGCATATTCTTTTCTAATATTTTTGTAACAATACTTTACGCACATATTATAGAATATTTAGTTGTATAGTTTGTATTTTAATTTATATTTTATACAGTTAGTACAGATGATAAAATATATGCAGATCTTAAGAAGGTAATAATAATAATAATAATAATAATAATAATAATGATAATGATAATAATAATAATAATAATAATAATACACCAGACACACAGTACTTTAAGAGATTAACATAAGCAGGGATCTTCAAATTTATGCTACGCACACGCGATCATTTATTGATAAAATTATATCGGAAAGAAAGATATAGATAAAAATATGTGCACCAGTTTAACTGCAATCTGCATAATATATATTAAAGTTTATTATTACGAGAGTCGATGCTACACGGTCTTTACTTACTGGTCTGGCTTTCATCTAAATTATACACGTCGCCTAATGTCTTAACTGAAAACGGCTCCGAATCATTATCATAATTTTGGCATTTCTTATCGTTCTTATTTTCGCAGCCGCACCCGCAATCTTCCTTCTGGGTGGTGTTGCAAGTTATTGCTGGTTTTATCGGCGATTGAGATATCGTGCATATTTCCTTTTTTAGATGAAACGTCTTTATATTGCATCTTTATGTTTCATATACTTTTATGCTGCGTTTTCACGTCGCACCTTTTAATTTTAATTTAATATAAAATGTACGTAAAAATTTGTGTTCAATTATTATAACTTTTAATATAAAATTCTGTATTTTTATTGAAGCATTGTTGCGATTAGAATAATTAACTATCACAGACTATTTCATATATTTTTATATCTTATATTTATCATGATATTATGTGGCAATAATATCATGATAAATATATTATTTATAAAATTGTGTTACATTGGAAAATATTAATATTATTATTTTAATATAATCTGCATAATTTCATTATGTTTTTACTCTTTCAAACATTAATTTGTAATTATATATCTTATTCATGAAAATCCATTATTATTATAATTTCTTTCTCATATAGAGTTTACATTTCTGCTACATATACATACATTTTCTACAATAATTATACACGAAAATAAGATTTATGTCTCTGTCGATATATTATAAGCATGATAGCTTAAAATAAGCATAAAAATATCATATTGATTTGAAACAAAATAATTTCATTTTTTCTATAATATTTTTTCTATAATATAATCAGTGTTCAAAGCAAACTTAACACAGAATTTAATTTAACGCAAACATCCTCTTTTCACATGTAACAATAAGGTCTATGAACACGTAAGCCCCAACTATGCAAATTCCGTCCCCGTCAGATGGTCCCCTTGCTCGGTCAGACATGATTAAACACAGAACGCTGTTGTTTCAACCCGTTCCCTCGTCTATCCCACAAATACCACTGTAGGATTCGGCGGCATACTCACTCGATCTCTAGGATTCAATCCCCCAATTTAATCACTAACCCCGAAAACTCAATGAGACTTCGTCTTTTCTGCCATTCAATAATAATGCTTATAGTCATTCCCTAGCTTTCTTACTCTTATTAAATTTCTCAGCGTTCTTCGCTCAATGCAAATTTATTCACTTTTTGATTTCATTCGACATTTATCAGCGTACCCTTTAATTGCTACTCTTCGCTGGTGGCTGCTTATTGATAAATCTTCGTCTTTAATTGAGATTATTACATAGCAAGTTAAGCTATCAACTAAATGTACCGCAATGATTCATTATTTATTTTGGAAGCGGAAAAGTTATGAGATTTATGTACAGAATCACAAAGTTATAAATGCAAATCATAGAATTAAGAATGCAAAAACAAAAAAAAACATTTTTTGTAAATACAAAACTGATAATCCTTAACAAATTAATTTTCCTTATTGCTTAAATATTTTTTATCAATTTTCTAAATATATTATATGTGTTTGAGATGTCTTAAATCTTATTGCTCCTTATTGCTTAAATATTTTTTATCAATTTTCTAAATATATTATATGTGTTTGAGATGTCTTAAATCTTTATTCTTTAACATTTTTAATGCGTATGTCGTAGAGATAATTATTTTTTTATTTTGTTTCAACTTTAGCACTATTTTAAAAATGTATGTGGCTAATTTCAAATGTGCTCTTTTCGGAAAACAATTAAAGCATAAATAGCATGTACATGATATGCGTAGAAAGAAAATATTATATCTCAGTCAAAGTAAAGCCATAGGTAATTATATGGAGGAAAATTAGTATCGTTCCTATTTGCATTAGTATAGAACGCAGGATTAATACACACATGTACGCACTCAAAGCCGTTTACCGCGGTAATCTAACATTTCGCTCCACCCGTTCTAAATCTCACGACACGTGTCCAGATATTCAGGAGCAGATTGTTTCGTTGTAAACGGCGATATAACGACCCCGTTTAAACCGCTAAATGGATCGTCTCTCTCTCTATACATATACATGTATCTCTTTAACTGTTATGCTATGGTGACTCCCCGGTGCTGCGCCGCTGTACATCCCCTTATAGCATCGCGTTTACGTTTACGAGCACCACCGCTGACGTTTACGAGCCACCGGCTGACGTACGAGCCACTTGCTGCTCTCTTGCTTTCATTGCTCGAGCTCACGCTTTAGCGTTTCGCCATCGTTTTCGCTTCTGATCTCCGGAACGGATAGCGATTTTATTGTTACCGCATTGAATTCCGCTCGCATTATCGTTGCTTGTTTGATTCGAGAATTGAACACATCACTTCAATGTGTTATTTTCTCTTCACACATCTAGCACGTTTTTCCTGCGAGAAGCTTATTTCAAGATAAATTTCTTTGTTTATACTACGACATCGAATCTCATAAAGTACTTTCAAGCATTCGGTTTGTAATACAAAGACAAATAGAAGAAAGAAGCCGATTTAAAGAAAACTACAGGCCTTGAAATATATCTATGTAACCGGTCTATGCCACACTACGTTCAAATTTGAGCGATTTATGGGTCAGGGA
>NW_011627153.1:1163863-1195805 GCF_000204515.1 Acromyrmex echinatior
GGAAAGAGCATCTTATTGCCTTACACTGTGTTCTGCATAATAGTTTTATAAGACATGCTGTGATGTAACCAAGTCAGAATTGTGAGCCTACCTACCTACCTACCTAATCCACAATACAGAATAGCAGCACATGTTACGCACCTACTGTCATTATTTCTTTCATGTCGCTATAATAAAATTTATTATCGGTAGCTATCCAAACAAAAATAAGAAAGCTCGAAATTATATATACATTTTTGTACACATGGCAAACAGGCAAAAACGTTAGGATTAGGGATGGACTTGACTTAGCGCCATATTGCTAAAATATGATGGTTGCGTTACTACTGTCTCTACTGTGAATTATTGTTTAAATTCTTTATCATATTTTATTTCAATAATATACAATAAATAAGATAATCTCTTTTTAATTTTTTAAATTATTGAAATTCTAAAGATTTGAAGAGATATTGCTATTTATTTTTTATATTAATCTCTTAAAAAATGACACAACTAAAAAGACATGATTTTTTAGTTATATTATTATTATAAATGAATTAAGTTAAATATATTATGTTATTATGAAAGGTAAACTAATTTAATTTTATAAAAATTCATCGAAATGTTACAACTCAAAAAGATTTTAAAGAGTTTGTAACAAAAATGACAAAAATGACATTTAATCATGTTAAAAATATATTCTTGTTAATATTATTTAAGTAGTCAATAATTTTCTGCCAAATGAAAAATAGTTTTTTTCGTTTTCTGGGAAATTTAAATGTTTCAGTCGTGTCATTTTTAAAGAAAGACAGCGATCATATTCTATATGCAACTTAAAGAAAATTATACCTGTATACTGAAGTCTTTACGTTATATTATTAATCAATTAATTAACTCTATCGAGTAGTTTGAAGTTAATCGTTATTGTCATCAGCAAAATGCGCTATACGTAATTATCATGTTAGGATAACTAGTTATCATTAGTCCGCGACGTAGTTAAATTAATAATCACTTTACCATGTCAACCATCCTTGTTTGATTCAAATAAAGATACGACAGGTTGTGTCCTTGAATATGGCGGATACCGAGGGGTTAGTTTCTTGACTGATGTAGCATCCTCAACGTTAATTACCTTCTCGCTGTTAACCATCCGACACGTGATGTCATCATTCTCGTCACATCGCACAGTGTTATCTTCCTCGACTTCTCCTAACATTAAAACATGAAACGTGAAAAGTTTTCTTAAAAGTGTATCTTTTGTTCAACGACGCGTCTCAACCTACTAGGTCATGCAGACGCATTATCGTCACTATGTGTTATTTTATAAACTCATTCAACACAAATGCATATATTAAGACTTGATTGTCTCTCTTGCATTGTAATAGTTTGCGATATGGTCGATTAACCTTGATGAGAATAGAGAACGCGGCTTAAGAGAGAGACTAAAAGTTCCACACAAGTGCTGCTCTTTCTTTTATTATTCGATTAGATGGAACTTATTCTTGCGCTTCTTAATTATTAGAATTCATCATGAGTGATGGAAGAACGTAAAATAGATAGCACAAGCAATCTCGCAAGGTTAGAGTTTCATCGAGTTGGTCTCGTTACCAGATTTATGACAATGAAGGGTCGGAAAAGAAAGGGACTGTCGAAGTGAAATGTCGATGAAACGGACTTTTTCTTTCCCCGGCACTGATAAATCGAAAAGAAATACGGACGATTGATTCACTCCTACGTTACGCGGATCCTCGTGAAAACAGTGGGAACATCGCAGGGGTAGGACAAAAGTGATAATATTTTCTTTAGTTCTATAGTGACGTTCTTCTAACAGAAAGTCAACCGAGGTACACATACCACCCACGCATATATGTACATATATTCACCCTTCGTAAGCCTATTCACAAACTACGCATCTACGCAAACAGTCAAAAATGGAGAAACACGGATGGTACGTCGGACGTACTTCCGGAAGATTCCAACCTCCATTCCCATATCTTCGTCCTCCGCTTTTTCCTGTTTCATCCGTTGCTATTCATCATCGTATCTTCCTTCTATTTTCTATCTTGCATGTGCTCTTCCTTTTTATATAATAATATTAATTTTTACGCAGTGTCAAATTATCTTTCTTTTAATTACAGTTACGCTTGAATTATTGCATGCATTTACTCTTTTCGTAACGATAGAATTTATATATTTTTTTAATAGAATATTTCCTCCTGAAGTAAAGATTAAAATATTATTTATTGCTTTTGCAATGAATAGCTTTTAATTCCTTAAAAAACATGTACATTGAAAATTTCAATTTCTAGAAACTTGTTTATAGTTTGCTACTTCGCATAAATATCAGTTGATAATTAAGCAATTAATTTATCTTTATCGCAACCAGCATCGTTTTTTATACAAAGCATCAATATGTTTCTTTCTCTATTTGTTTTATATCTATCTTTCGTATCTCATTTTTCTTTCGTTTCTTTTCGTCTCTAGTAACGTCGGTTTTCTAGTAAGCTGTCCAAGCCATCTCATGATTCATCGCTGCCGCTATGAATGATCCATCTCTTCCCTTAGCGCGTCGTCTTGAGACCAGCACCGAGACCAGCACGGACTGGACACTAAGCCGAAGATGACATGTACCATATTCTCGATCGGTGGAACTGTTATTTCTCTCCTCGGTTCCTCTCCTGGGTCCTGGATCTCAGGAATGTAGGAAAACGTTCTCCAGACTCTGCACTATTGTAGCACATTTGACATTTTCATTAAAAGCATAAAATTGTTTGGACCTATATCTTATATATACAATCAACACAAACATTTTAGATTAATTCTTCTATAATGATTTTCTAATATTCAAAATATTTTTTTATGACACCTTTTATAAACTGCGACATCGATTTCGCGTCCTACGTCATATCTTTATTTTCTACTTCACGACATTAACTCGATGATTTATTTACGCAGTGGCGATCTATCTATTTCGTTGACATTTATTTTGACATGAGAAACCAAAAACTCGACGTACCGTACGTTTTAATATAATAAATGTATAATATTTTTTTCAATGGAAAATATTAATTTAAAATTTACATATTCATGATTTAATTTTTAATATTACATTTAAAATTTACATAGAATTATAAAGTATATTCTTTGTATTATGTACGAAATTATATGTTTTATTGCAGTATATAAATGCAAAAATATAAATTTATTAAAAAGTACTATTTGCTGTAACATGTCGAGTATGGAGTATTTCAATATGGAATTAATAATTATTATATGCTATTTTATATATCAGAATAGTTTTTATAATATTAGTAATGAATTTCTACAAAGTACAATCTGCGTTTCATCGGATCTCACTTCAGCAGATCATGGTGCATCGTACAAAGCCGGTTAACTGCCGGATCGCTATAGATGGTACAGACCGGTCATGCGAGATGCTATATTCTCATTACTTGTTATTTTCTTTTGTTTTTACAAGAAACAACTGCCTGAAGCTTACGAAGTTTTATCCAGCAGTTTACTTCAAAAGAATAACGTAGTGCAGACGCGCTATGAAATTTTATTTAAATTTTATATGACTTTGAAAATGTCTAGCTGTATGTGTATATATACATATATATGAAAATTTGTGATAAGATATTTTTATAATTTTGTTTTTAACAAATATCAAGTTATGAAATATTTATGCGTTAAAATGTGAAAAGTTGTTGAGTGCGTTCGTTTACAAGGCGCCGAAATTATCTGAGCATCCAAAATATCTAACGATCCCCCGAGTAATCAATAGACCCTTGGCCTGTCGCGAGACACGCGTGGTAGACCAAGTCTGAGCTACAAAGTACAGATTATTACGTAGGCTGCAATTTTGCAAAATGGATTGGTCTCGGATAAGAAAATTTCGCCGACCGTTCTTCTACAATGTCTTGCAATTTTCTCCCGTCCCGTCGCCGCCGCACAAAAATTACCAGGTGGGAAATTTTTTTTCGAGCCTTCCGTCGATTGGCTGCTTCGACAACAGGTAGAACCTCACATCAACCGCCAAAAAGCATGCTTAACGATTTGCCTAGGTGATCGCCCTTAATCGGCGTCCGGCTGATTTCGATGATTAATTTTCGTCCGTAGTGGCTACGCCGCAAGTGGCTGTTAGTATGTGTTCAGATCGAACGCAAAGCATGTAGACGATATTAAGTAGTAGTAGATCGTACCTCGGGCGTATATACTTCTGACCACACTTTATCGCAGCCGCGTACCTTCTCGTACCCTCTCTCAAGAAGTATCGTGCTGATTTTATCGGGAGCACGAGGGGAGAAGTGATTGCGCCAATCTGACGCTTCTGGCTATTGACGATTAGCCGATACGTACGTACATGAATCTGCTGGCGAATTATGTCTCTATTTCGGAATTCACCATAACTGGTACATATTTGACTATTGTATTTGATTTTTTTTTTGCAAGAACAATTTAGCTTTAATTAGATTGTTCTATCACCTCGACATTCTTGATGTGTTACAACTCGTATTATTGCGCATCTTGAAACGCTTCCTCTTACGGCAAATAAGCGCTACTGTTTTACACGAAATGGAGTTGGGTTGTTTCTGATAAATGCATTAATAGCATACCGCGCGAGGATATGTCTGAAATGCGGAGAGTACAACATGAGCTTGATAACAGGTGATCCATATCGCTTCACGGTGCGTTGAATAAAAAAACGCAAGATTTACGTGCGTGGTTTAACGGATGTCAAGATCTTCCTTATTCGGGCATGAAGACGGTGCTATTACTCAATGTATATACATTGTCACGCTGGACGACTTACCTCTAACACGGCGTATGATTATCTGGAATAAAGTATCTCGCACGATAAATCGCTTCCTTGTCAGGAGTTATTTAACGGCATACGTATGTAAAATCGCGCGATTATATTATATATTATAATACAATAAAGATGATTCAAAACGTGATTCAGCGACACGATGCATCACGTTATTGCTTAATTCTGACCACTTTGTATCGCTTGCTATTATCATAAGTTTCATAGTTCAAATTGTCTTTATACTTTGACAACATTCCCTGTTGTTCGTGTAATTGGATAAGTGTAAGTTAATTCACTTATATATCCTTGGTTAACGTAAAGGCTATAAAAAATCCATTAAATTGTAATTAATTCCGCATTTTTTTCAAATTAAATGATGAAATCTATCATAATTAATTTGATGATAAGCGACGGTCGATACTAATGGACTTTTACGCGATGAGTTTTTCGTTTTTCCGACTCGCAGCCATGTTTAATCGATGAAAGACGAATACTTTTTACGATATTACATACATATATCTATTTACATATGTACATACGCTTTTTTGCTGAGGCCAGCGACCGTCAGACGCACGGTGGTCATTTGTCGTGTGCGCGCATGTGAAAATACGACAGAGGAATATTTCACTTTTCGTAGCGTTCACGCGCCCCGACGACAGCGTCGCGGTGCCACGTCACGAGGCATTCATTTCGAAATACGTATACCGGTGCGTCCAGGGTCCGGGGAGTAGCCTTAATAAATGTAGAAGCATTTATAAAGGCAGCAAGATGCGAATGTTCCTGCTCTCTCTCCCCTTTTCTATCCCGTTCTCACCCTGCTTCTCTTTCTTTTTCTCTCTCTCTCTCTCTCTCTCTCTCTCTCTCTCCCTCCCTGTCTCTCCTCTCTTCTTTCTACATTCCCTTGGCACGATGGAAAATACGCGGCGAAGCCCTACGCGGCGAAAAACGTCGATAAGGTATGACGTTCGAGAAAGATGAAAAGAATTTTTCTTCTGTACATGGTTTTGTTATCTTTCTTTTTTCTTCTCTTTGACGCACCATGTTGTGTAAACCCGCGGGTTCGCTTGTCGCTGTAAATCTTTTATAAATCTTTTTTTAGACAGGGCGACATCTTTGACGCAAGAAATTCAAATGGAATGAAAACAGTCATTTTTTTTTTTCAGTGATAACAGTTTACTATCAGCATCGTAATGGCCAACGTACTCACACATTAAACAAGAAATATGGCATAATTAGCACTTCCCGAGCAACGTAAAATATTTGATTGATCGTAGATAACTGAGATCTTATCCGAGGCGTTGAGTAACGATTCACGAAAGAATTATAGTTGCATGCAACATTATGGTACTTTTCTTATATGCATTATGCAAATATGGATACACCGTGCGCACAAATTACCTTTTTCCACGGCTATTTGACTTTTTGTGTAATTGCTCTAAGTCAACAACTTAGCGCCGAATAAGACTTGGAAACATGAACGCGAATTTAAAACGACTGCAACGAATGCAAATGTATTTATAATTGCTGAGCAATACTTAATCGTCTTCGTGCGTTATATCCGACGGCCCGTGTCATAACCGGAAATTTAGACCAAGCTTCTCGCATCATTCAATGTTAGGTGTGACTATTTAACTCTCATTCTGTACTAATAACAGTAATAATGAACACGCAAGTGCTTATCTCAATATTCCTATCGGAATGAAATTGCTGTACCTTGAATTAGACACAGCGCTAGAATAGATTCTAATTTTACATTTTAATTTATGCTTGTACGTAAGAGATATATTTTTAAAATACAGCTTTATAAAATTTCATTTGTTTCTTTTTATACTTTTCTTATTATATTTTAGTTATTAATTTTAAATCTTCACTAAGAGACATCACGAGAGGAAGTAGATATTGAAAAAAATTTCAATCATCTGATATCATCTTTATTTTTAACAAAGCCTATCGAAATATTTTGACATCACAATTTGTTTTTGTATGATGAAAATAAGCTTTTTATTGAAAACTGCCATTATAATTATTAAAGACACGTGAGACGTCGTGCAAATCTAATTGCGCAATCGCCCATCGCGAACACAATATCTCAAACAATGTCGCTATCTGCGGATTCCGAGCGCAATCTCTCATAGTTGGCAACGTATTCCATCGGAACTGCAGCGGACGAAAAATAACGAAAATCCGCTCATCCGTGCGACGCGATGTCGGCGCGACGATTCATTTCGGGATAGTTAAATCAGAACCGCAGTACGCCAGTCATCGAAAACGCGTCGAAGGCACGCATGTAATACCAACACGATTCGTATCGCATGTACACTGCGAGTGTGCCCAGTGTCATTGTGTCATATATGCGTGTACATTTACGCACGTATAAGTATACACGGCCAGACAGAACGAGTCGATATTAATAGAAACGTAGTTCGACATAGAGTTGTTGCTGACCGTCAGACAATGTTTGTGTACACCGAAAAATATGTATTCACATACGTATATACGTACATATATATATATATATGTGTGTGTGTGTGTGTGTGTGTGTGTGTATGCTGGTATGCTCGGCGATATCGATATCGGGCGTACCCGCTTGGGAAACGAACTGATATTAATAGAAACGTAGTTCAACGGTAGTTGTTGTCGTCAACTATTAAGTGATCCTTTAACGAGTCGGGGAATCGTTGATACGGAACAATTTTTCGAAACCAATTCACCGAATGCGAAACACTGAAGCGATGGAACGTGCGCCGGTCGCGAGGTCCGCCGTCGCCATGTTCCGACGGCCGACGGTGCGCCATGTTGGAACTCTGCTACTCCAATCCAATCTCGTCTAACTGAATGCATCGGACCCTCTTGTCAAGTGCAGGTAGTAGATCCGCTTTTTACGAAATAACTATCAATATTCTTCTAGAGTAAATATTACACGAGATGTGTCAACAATTTCTCGTAAAAAGCATATATTCCGATGTAAGTTTGAAAGTGACAAAAGTTTGTTTTTTGTAGGATTCTTTTCACTGCAACCATAGATCAATTTAAACGTTCATTAATTTTATCCTTTTAAATTCTTTTCTTGAAGACTGACACTTATATATTTCTAATAAACAGAAAACAAACGAACTTTACTGCGTATTCAAATTTGGCAGATACAATATTTAAATATATTTGATAAAATGTTTTAAATAATACTTCTTTTTCATAAAATATTAGATTTCTTTTTATCAATATCTATAGTCTATAGAAAATAATTTACGTTCTATTTAAAAAATAATATGATTGCTGAAGTTTTACAATGTCTGTATTAAAATGCAATAATATAAAATCGTGCTTAAATATAAAATCGTTTTTTAATCATTTTTTAATAAATATATGGTTTTAACTGCTACTTTTTGTATTAACATTATTAATCTTAATTTTTATTTTAATTGAAAAGTTTCTCTTATAACTAATATTACGAAACAATAATATTATTAATATTTATCTTTTTTTATTATTATTACTTAATTTCTTTTTATGAATCGAAATGTCATTTAATAAAAGTATAACAAAATAATAATAATAATAATAATAATGATAATACTTATGGAAATAATTATTAAGTTTAGATAAATGAAACATATTTTAATAATTATTTTGTTGGTTTTCGACAAGTTGCATGAATCTTTGGCATTAATGCTCCGTGCGAGTTCCGACGGGAAACGCATGCATCGTCTCACACATATGTGCTTTTAAAAAGATGCTTAAGGAACAAATATAAATAGATAAGTATATATTTTACAGAAATAATTAAATACAGATTAATAAACAATCTTATTAAGTGCAGATTTACGAAACTAATATTCGTTGAAAAATTTTACAGAATTTTATTCACAAATACGAAAATGCTAATGCAAATTTGTACGATATCTAATTATTATTTATACATGACATAAAATTTTTATTATTATTATTTTTTTTGAAAGTACGAAATATTATTTATTATAAGAAAAGAAACAATGAGAATAAAAATATGTATGAACTACACCATGCGTGCTTCTCAATATGTTAAAGAAACTACAAGAGTAACACAAACAAACTCTTTATAAAATAATTGTAATAATACATTAATCTGCAATTGAATAATATAAAATCTTTCTTGAAAATTGTTTCAAATATAAGAGCACTTGTACAAGTTAGTAGTTCGACCACTCATTTTACTTTACAAAATATAATCGCCTCGCTAATAATTTTGTGAGCACTTCGACGAGAATAGTCTACCAAATACAGTGTTCCAAAATATTAATCAAGACCAAGTCCCTTAACAAATGTATGTGCCTGAACGAAAAAGAATAAAGAAAGTGTATTTACGAAAGCAGTGCGTACCACGTGTGCGTCATAAATCATTTCGCTGACTCCTCTAATTATAAGTATGACTATCGCTGCTATCGCATCGTCGCGCATTTAATGCCAGAGGGTAAAGTAACAGTAAGTTTTCTTGTGATAACTTTGCCTTTTTCTTTACGAAAAAAACACGCAAAAAGAGCCGACAGAAGAATTCCATACGAGCGAAAGATTAGTACGAGTAAATAAATGGTGTACTGAGAATGTCAAAACATTTTCTCGTAATTGCTTTTCTTTCGGGTTCTTATTTTTGCACGTAATAATATATTTTTGTATATTTTTTTGCTTGTGCTCTACATTGCGATCTTGATAAATGTTTATACTGTAGAGATTCGGCATTTCTTTGGGGCATCATAATATGTTTCACTTAGCATTTCGTGCCATATAACTTTTAATGTTAAACGTAGTGTATTTCTATACGTAACAGTTAATAATTTAATGAAAAGTTGTTTAATATATCCCCTGTGTGGTAGATTGAAATTTATAGCTTGCCAAGTAACATATTTAAATTCGTCACAATTCTAAGCCACATAATATGAACAAAATTTTATTTTCTTTTTTAAAAACAATACGTTTCGAATATTTTAATTAATATAGTAAATAAATTATTTAGTAGCAGTTTCTATAATTATAACATTTTTCTAAAGAAAATTTCAGTTATGATTTATTTAATATATGTACATACACACAATTTCAGTAAAAGAAGTATAAAAAAGACCTTGGTCATAGATATATACATAGATTTCAAAATGTTTTTGATACTGATATCAGCATCATGAACCAACGCTGCTGGAAGATATATTGCCGCGTGCCTCCCAAAATATTACTTCCCGTACATCATGTACATGTATGTGTATATGTATACATAGATACTCCATAGATATCGCGCGCCATTATCGATACGCATCGATACCTAACACCGAAACTCTCTAATCGCTCTTACTTCGAATGAAAATTAATTGCTATCACCGTTTTCGGTGATCTTTCGATACATTCCGCACATACTAAGACACACGATAAAATATATATTTATTAATTTAATGTAATCGTTACCTGAGGATTTCACAGCGTCAATCTTTGATGAAACGGAGTTACCACCAATTTAAAGAGGGAGAAACTAATGTCTTCTTGCACACAATATCAATCTCCAATACAAAATTTATATACGTCTAAATTTATATTTTACACATTTAATATTGTTTCAGAAGATAAATTATTAATATGTGTAGATTATATTTAATTATTGGACATCCGTACACCTGCGAGTTTTACCGACTACTGAGTCAGGTATGCGCATTTCCTTGTTAGCTCCGTAGAGGTAAAACTTTTGAATCTCGATAACCTTGAATTTCACAATTTGCGTATTTGGAGGTACAATGGGCAAGCCTTTTATTAGGATCAGCAATAAATCAAAGTGTAGACAAATTTGTATTCGAATAGACTGAAACTTTAACAAAGAGTAGGAGAAATAGTAGAGAAACGAAGAATAGAAATAAAATTAAATCGAGCATAAGCAAGAAGGACGGACTAAGAAATCGAAGCAGATGATGTAGATATTAAAAGAGATTTGAAATGGCATAGATAAAATTTGCAGATCGTGTGTGTGACAAAGATAGAAATAAATAGTAAAGAATTAAATAGTAATTCAAAATTAATCTTATAAATTGCGTTAATGTTGTTGTGAAACAAATATTTGCAACATCTATTCGATAGAAATAAAATATAATGTCTGTGGCAAACAATTTTTAATTGCTATTATTGAGATAAAAGATAAAAATAATTTATTCACAGAAGCAATAATTTTTTAAGGAAGTTCTCACGTTTAATAAAATATAAGACAAGCCTATAATATACATATAATCCAAAAGTTAATGATATTGATAATATTTATAACAAATTTTATTGACTTTTACCGTACATTTTGAAGATATTTAATTTTAAATTTATAAAATTTTACATTATAAGTTGAAGGTAATATTTTGTATTCTGTAGTTATATTCTTTTAAATTAAGACATTGGCATATAAAACAGCAATTTAAAAATCGTTATAATTATAATGTAAACACTTAAGTTTGTTCTCGTAAAGTTTTATTTAAACTAATAGTTAAGCATATTAATAATAAGCATACAGTTTACAAGAAATTTATATTCTTTAATGAAAAAAATTAGAATATATGTCATATGAACGATGTGTATATCAAATGAGCATCTTACAACTTTAATTTATTATTTTGAAAATATTTAATAACATAAAATTAATAATAATTATGTATAATAGCGTAAGATTGTTAGTAATTTTTTATTTTATTAATTTAATCGTTTTACATATTATTATGAATAATTTATTGATTGGAAACTAGCGCGAAAACCTTTTTAAAAATCATCTTTATAAATACTTGCAAAAGATCGTTTAACATGAATAGAGAAGAGAGTTTCATAACTATTTACAACAAAAAGAGTTTTACAACAAAAAGACAATATTTAATAGAATTTTAAATTAATTTAATCTAATCTAACTAAACATACTAAAAATGTTATTTTGACGAAATTGTTAATCATTTTTATTTATTAATTGATGTATAAAATTATGTAAAAGTTTTGGGGGGAAAAAGATTTAAAATACATAACAATACTAAATAAAATAAATATTTTTTACGCATTCATATCTTAATAATTATATTTAAATGCACACTAACAAATTGCAATTTTTTTTCTTATTTTTGACCAACGATTATAATTCTGCAAAATAATTTAATATTTACATTCCACGTAATCCTTTAGAAAAACGTGAAACTCATAAGAAGACCTTGCAAATGCGTATTTGGAATTTCGATAAGCTTTTGCAGGCATTAAATTCGGCAGTAAATCAGCGCATGGAATTCTATCCATTTTGACGGTTCAAGGTGTTCATGAAAGGGGCATCGTGAACTGAACAAAAAGACGAACAACCTGTCCGTTCTCTCGATTTTTAGTCGGCCGTCACACTATTTAAGCAAAACTGGACCAGAGCAGGTACTCTCCTGCATTTGTTTTGCATAACTGTCTAACCCCTTGTAACCAAACCCTTCTTAACTCCAGGAGTCAACCGCCTCGAGCTGTTGCGACCTCGGGTCACGAAAGCAAGTGGAGCGATCCGTGAGACTGCTCCGCTTTCGCTTCATCGGCACCCTGCAGATTCTCGAGTCGTAAAACCCGATCGTAGGATTCGCTCTGCTTCAGTTACGATGAATGTCGAAGGCCGTCGGAAGTCTTTGCGGATTCGAGCAGCGAGCAGTGATACGTAATTCTTGAAGAAAGATTTGCGGATATGTGATAAATTTCAAGATCTACATGAAAACTACCGCAACCAAACCGTTTTCTTACGTTTTCCGAATGATATGGAAGTGATTAGGTTTTTATGCTATTAGATTTAATTCAGTTTATTTAAAGAGATTTTTTTAGAGCTTAAGTACTTAGAAAATCTTTAACTTCTATTTGTGATTAATTTATTTAAGTGTTAATTTTATATAAAAATAATGTGCTTTTTAACAAAGCATAAATTATGATTTAAAATAAATAAAAAAATATAACAACAAAGTTATTGCTTATGTCAAAATGTCGTGTTAGAAAAGGGGGGTTTAATGCCCATTATCCGTCGAACCATCCAATGGAAAGTTGCATGTCATGTATGGTTCGTGAAAAAATTGCATATTGCGCGTATCGCGCGTAGATAAAGTATTTCCTCGCCTTTTTAACAACACGCTCGTTACTGCACGAGTGCGCAACGGACTATAATTTTCATAAAACGAGAGAGATATATTATTGCGTACATTTTTAAAAAGCTGTAACGTCTTATTTTGGTCCCTCGCTAATTGCTCAATATCGCTCGTGTACTTCGCGCATCGTAATTATGTTGTGATAAAATAAGTTATAATTTTGAATTCTTCTTTCTCTTACTTTTATTTAAATTAAAAAAAAAAAAAAGAAAGCAATGATTACCGGTAGCCTTGAGAGGGCGGCGAAGTCTGGTAGCCTAAAAAGAAGATTCTGTTGTGTGAAAAGATAAACTGTTAGCAGATAGTGGCGATCATCGCAACAGATGGTTCCAAGCTCTAATAATGATAAATGAATAAGTGGCAGAATGAGTTCCTTTAACGGTCTCATTGATTCAATTTGATTAATGGTTTTCTATAGTCTTTGTGCTTTTGTATCCGGTGGTAATCACCATTCTATTTTGTCCATTAAAGCATCTCCCTTGTTTACATCAATTGTGTGCACGCTTATGGCACTTAATTTTTGACACATAAACCATACAGCACCATGTAAAAATCATTCTGATAAATTTCCGTGAAGACGTGTAATTTCGTCAAAATACAACTGATCTTACATCTAATAATACGATTCCGCAACTGCGAGCAAAGAAATACGAATTTTACGAAGAAGATGCGTAGACTTGAGGAGCAACATCTCGTTGAGTTATAAATCATATCTGATTATGACTTCTGTGCGAGATAAACTGTTTCGGCAATTTTAAATTCAAGCTTCCGAATTGAATTTACAATTTAGATCCCATCTTTCTTTTGAATATATGTGTGTACGTGTTTGTATAATTTGAAAACTAAATTAAATTCAATTAATAAAATATTCCAAATATAAATATATATCTTTTAATCGTGATAAGAAATTATTTTCTATTACTCATATTACTAGTAATTCTTGTAAAACTATATTTTTCGTAATAAAAATATGTATCTTTCCTCATAATTATATTATGTAATTCGCAAATATAATCGGATATAAAATACTTTCATAACTATTGATAGACAAAGAAGTAAGCTCCAATAAATAAAATAATTGTCACTATTCACGCGATTGTTAAAGTTAGCATAGCAGGTAAGTTGACTGTTATCCGATTTTAATTTACAACTGAGTGCCACCTACAAGTCATTGTGCGCACAAGTCATTAGGTATAAACCACGTTATTTTCACACCGATAACTATCTGCGGCCAACCGATGCACGATGTGTCGAAATGGAACAACCGCGACATATCGCGATGCATTCAAACTGGCATCTAGATAACTCGGTGAAAAAATGTATTCGCGCAAATCGATACAACTTGCAAAAATTCCCTCTTATGTACACTCTTGATGAACATATTCGTAGAGTCATGCAGAAATTGATGTAATTTTACAATGATCAATCGGCTGACGAATCAATCATGACAAAATGTCAAAATGCTTCCCTATCTCTGCGGCTGCCCATGATGGTGAAGAATTTACACATGCCAACAACAAATATACCATACATCCATAAATAAATGTTGTAGTCGTAAAGCTCATGTCATGGTAGGCTATTTATATGTTATGGGTATTTAAGCATTGCAAATAAATAACAGTTTCGGTTTTGTTAAAGATTAATGTTGAACGATTATTATGGCATTACTTACATCAACGTAAATGCTCTCTTCTCAACATATGTACTTAGCTTTGCTAAGCAAAAATTCCATTATTTTTTAACAAAAATATCTAATGGCTGTATTATTGTATTTAATAAATATTTTTTTTCGGACATTAGTAATTTAGCCTGCCTTCAAGTTTATATCTTTCTGTAATCAAGCATTATTTATAATTATTTTTTTACACTGTTTGCCGAGATTAATGTTTCTGAAAATTATATAGCATATATTCAAAAAAATTGAAAGAGATAAGTAAATCTTTCAATTGTTTAATAAGATGAAGTGAGATACTGACAGAAGTTGAAACGTCGCATAACAAACGACGGCGAGTATACCAAAACGTAAGAGGAAATGAATGAGAATGGAGCAAACAGGATGGCGTAGAGAGAACAGAATGAGTAGCGTGGAATTCGAGGGTGAAAGTGGGCTAGAATTCAGGGTAAGGGGTAGTTCGGCTAATGCGTGATGATTAAACTAACGGGTGCTACCAATCACCCTGCCACGAAAACCCTCTGATCTTCTCTACTGTACATTCAAACTCCGCCTCTGCTCATCTTTCGAATATTCATTCCCTTTTGTTTCTATTTCTTTTTTGTCGCGATTCTTGATACGCTTTCCATGAAAATTTTATCAATATATTATTAAGCGTTAATGTAATTGATATCTGATAAATTCTGATACAATTAATTATCAACAATAACAGGTATTATAACAATATACAGGTGGCTGAGTTTTGACAAAACGTTCGTATGTAGATAGAACGGACTAAATTAAGTCGAAAAATCCTCTATCATTTTGCAATTTTTCATAATAGAACGAGATATTAATTTTCATAATAGAACGAGATAATTTCTAAAGATTGACGAATAAATGAAGTAAAATCAATGCATAAACAACTTTAAGATTTCTTTCAGAGTTTTTAATGAAACATCTTAAAGAGTGTTTTTTTTTCAGCGAACTCTTAAAGATATCTTAAAGTTTTTATGCATCAAAATTT
Organism: Acromyrmex echinatior; assembly: GCF_000204515.1. The sequence continues at coordinate 1,179,460 of NW_011627153.1, forward strand.
CAAATATTCTGCTCATTATAGGTAACTAAAAAAATTGCGAAAAATTGCAAAGTGGTATAGAAGATTTTTCGATTTAGTTTGGTCCGCTCTATCTACACACGAATATTTTATCAAAACTTCTCGGATCTTCTGTATAGTTTTATAATACTCTTTTAATTATTATGCATAAAATAAAAACCAATAAAGAAGATTTCATTGCAACTATTTTAAAATTTATTTTATGTCTACTATTTATAATTGTTCCATTACACCACACTTCGAAAGCAATAGAATGATTTAAAAAATAGAAAATTTTTGTTTAGTGTTTCAATTTTTGCGTCAATACCTTACAAATTTATAGTTACTTATATTTATCGGAGTGGCATATAAAAGATATCAGAAGAACTATGTCTCTCGAGTGAGACAGCATGAAGGCCAAAGCAAGAACGATGATAGATGTGACAAGTTGAGAATGTTCTGCAAGTTTGTGATAAAATCTTCTTTAGATAGATTTACATTGCATATTTTTTTGTTTTTTGTACATAATTACAAATATTGGAAAACATATAGAGAGTAGATATGAGTATAAAATATGTTTTACGTATTGTCTCTTCGAAAAGCTTTATCCTATGACATTTTGCAATTTTCAATAAGATACTAACAATAAGATAAAAAAAGATAGCAGCATTGTTTATAATGTATGTGTTACATAAAAAATTTATGTAATATACGTGCACAGAATGAATTAAATAATTTGTTATAAGTATTTGTGTGTTGTAATTACTTTTAAAATGAAAAAAATATATAATGATAAAAATTAAATGATCTTTTTAAATTGAATTAAAATCTTTAATTTTTTTCAGATGTTTAAAAATTATTTGTAATCTTTTTTCGTGAGATTCTTTATATTTTATAATATTTATATTTTTTTATGTATATCGTTGTACTTTTAACGTCAAAGAAGAACTATCGTTTTTTTTCTTTTTAGTTATAGCGTATTCTATGTGAGGATTACAAACGTTCGTAGAACGAAGCTCTGAAGGGAGAATACGTCAGAGGAAGATGGGAACCGGAGGTAGAAAAAGATGAGAAAAGAAAGCGTCATCTGTGGTGGTTCCCAATCCTTTTTCGGCCGTAGTCTCCGCGAGCAGGAAAGAAAAATGGTCCTCCTGGATTTTCAACCAGTTAGACTCTATCCCCTCTTACGTTTACCTCCGTTCAACCAGGTTCCATCGTAAATACTTTGTTATGTCCATAATTTTACAATATTCCGAAAACATTTTATGAAATTTTTAAGAAATTCCTCATTTTATTATTTTTCTTATTATAATTTCTTTTTTTTTTTACACAAAATTATAACACTTAAAATCTTGAAATTTTTTATTTCGTACCTAGCAGTCCAGATTAGCAATTTATGAAATTGTTGTGCCAACATTTTTCCAAATATTTTTAATAACTGACAATCTTACCTTTTATTATTTTTAATGTAAAATAAAAAGAAACTTAATATATTTATAATATTTATTGAATGAAAATTTTGAGATACATTCAATAATTCTTGATATTTATTTGCAAAAATATGTACGGGATGCTACATCCAAAACAAAAAGTCTGAATAAATATATTCGATAAATAAACAATGCAAAATACCTGTGAAAGTATTTGGAAAAGATATTGTGATGATTGAAGTACAGTGTGCATTTACAGGAATTTATTCTCGCTCGCGTCGAAATTTACAAAGTAGCGTATCCGCCACGTCGCGTCGCGTCGCAGCGTTTTCGTGGTAGTTACAGCAATGATGGGGAAAGAGCGAAGTAAAGCCAGCGAGTTCCCCGGCGTTGTTCGCTCGCGTCCCAGCGCGTAACAAAAGCGTGATAAATCGAGTACATTAATTCGCATTTTACCTTTGTTTGCGTTATGGAATACAATATTAAATGGAATGGGCGCACAATAGATAATACTGGGCGCCATCATTTACGTTGGAACGCCAAGCGGACAAGAGCGAGACGTTGCTTAAGTTGTCCAGGGGGTTGCCTGGAATTTTGCTCCAGCAATTGCTTGTTTGTTTTACCAACATTGAAATTTCTTTGTTTCGCTTGGCGAACTATCATTAAAAGTAGCACGCAATGACGATTTCAATATTCAACGATTATAAAATTCAACGATTAACGTACTATTTTAGTTTAAAAATATCTTTTTTTGTGATATTTTTGTGATTTTGGATTTGCACACACATAATTAGTTACAATAATAAAATGATATATATATATATATATATATTATGCAGAGTTAAAATAGGTTTACTATTTCTACAATATTATTGTTACGCAAAATACAACTATAATAAATTATAAAAAAGAATTTCGATTTTTATTTTATTTATGAATCAGTTGCCGATTTTTACTCTCTGGTGGATGACACTCCGCTTTGAGTCTGCCACCGAAACTTAAGGTCGGTGGAAGTCGGTAGCTGCAGATGGTGTTGGCAGGCTTGGGTGACGCATGGATTCGATTTCTGGGAGCTCGTGATTCCGCTCGGTTAGCTCCCGCGTCACTCCCAGCAAACCCCATTACCCGATCCCTCGCCTCTGCCATACCGCCATTTCTATCCCGTTCAGTGTCGTGGAATCTAGCTTCCTACGCAGCCTAGCACGGTATTCGCATCCATCTAATGTACATACGAATTATGTCATTGCCACATATATGGACAAACAGTTGCAGAAAAGAAAAGTTTGAAGAATGATAATGATACTGTTTTAAATATTTATCAATTGTTTGTTATTAGGTGTTGGAATTAATTCGTAGCGTTTTACAAGTGATGGGAAGTACTTTCATTAATGTATTTTTTAATGCTCATGTGAAATAAATAACATTCTTTCATTAAAAAACGCTACGAATTAATTCCAACACCTAATATATAAAATTAATTTAACTAAAAATAATTATTGTCCCATATTTATAAAAATTGTTTAATAATTGTAAATGTACATAAATCACGAATACGTTTGTATTACTGTATTTGCGTAGATTTTATCGCGTAAAGGAGTCACGGCAGTGTCTCGCGCCATGTCTTAGGGCCGAGACACTATCGTGTCTCCAAATAATCTTAGAGATGCATGCGATGTAAATTAGGAGTTAAATTTTATTAATCCCTAATTAATAGATTTTTGTAAAATTAAGGCAATTCTAAAAGTTTAATTTTTTTTAATGAAGCATATAGTGTGTAGCGGAAGTAATTGCAAACGACACGACTCATTATATGCATGAATAAACTCAACTTTCGAGACCAATCGATTATCTGCCCTCTCCCTGCAATGCTTGTCGTTCAGTATCCTCCACCACTTCCTGCCACCCTACCGATATTCATTACTCCCAGCAATGGTGAAGTAATTTAATTTGTTGCAGGATTTGTGGAATGTTAATGAAAACAGGACAAGCATCCCTATACCAATTTCTGATTAAACTTTGGAACGAACGGAACATTGAAGACTAGGAAAATAGTTCGCAATTTTCGATAGACAATCTTTTTTTTTTTTTTTTTACAAAATTATATCATACAATTAATAGATAAATATCATAATTTTTTAAGTAACATTATTATATAATTGATTCAATTATTTTGTAAGTAATTGTATTGATATTCAAAATTACAGAATTAATTTAGATGAAATAAAAACCCATTAAAAAAAAAACCCATTAAATAGTAAAAACTTTGCCGTTTACAAAATGTATTGTCTAATAGAATTATCTTAAACAATATTTAATTAAAAAATGTATAAGAATATCGATAAATATAATATATCCATCTATATGCCATTTATCGATATTATTTTGACAATGAATTCAAAAGATAAGTCTAACGTTTAGCATTGTTGGACCAAAGATTGCAATGCTAGTTTGAATGTCGATGTCTGGTCGCGTGTATGGGCGAGTCTGGCTCGGGAACAACGTAGCTCGACGTCCGGCAGTTCAGGAGGGTAGAACAGGGATGAGGGTACTCGCTCAACCTGATAATGGAATACCTTCGCGAAGGAACGCAATCACGCTGATGTTTCGGAACCCCAAGGTTGCCACGAGGGATTTCTGCGTTCATGAACAGATCAGGCCTGCGCGTTTCTTCTTCCTTTTTTTTCTCGTTTCTCTAATTCTTATATTCTCTCTCTCTCTGTCTCTCTCTTTCTTTGTTCAACTTTGTTCAATAAAATATTACAATTATGTTGTTCTTTAAATATTATTTCCCATTACATACATTAATATAAATGTACATATTATTTTGAGTAATTTTAGGAATTTACAATTTTTCGCAATTTTATAAGAATAAAATATATCTAGTATTCTTCTGTGAAAGAAGAATATTTTTCATAATATTATAATAATATTTCTTTGTATACATCGGTTAATTTTTGACAAATTTTTGTGAATATGAATCATCAAGTTGTCCAGAACTGTTTCTTGTCGATTTCTTCTTGGCATTTTTCTTCTTGCGTTGAGCAACACATAACCCATCTTATCCCCAAGATACTACTACACGCGAGGCGCAAAATCTTCCTCACTAAGACTCCGTCAAAGTTATGAATTCTTTCGAAAATCTTGGTGGTGATCCTTCGAAGTTGCGCGCTCGACAGGGATCAAAGAACTTGGCGTGGCAATGTCTGAGGGATGGAAAGGGGGTGGATCAAGTCGCCTTAGGATGAAGCTTCGGGCATCTCCAACGGAAGAGCTGGACGAAGACGAAGACAACGAAGAAGAAAAATGAAAGAGCGAAAGAGGAAAGAAGAACAAAGACGCGAGTATAAGATGAGGGTTTTTGGTGAGAGGGACACTGGAGGGTGGGAGGGGGGGATCAGTGGAAAGGGATGAGAGAATCGTGGAGTTTGAGACGACGTTGAGGAAGGAAAGGGGAAGACGCAAGCAACGCGGAATACAAAGCAGCGGCCGAAGAACTATCGGGTGAGAGGAGAGAAGAGTAGAAGAGAGACGAGAAGGTGGAGAGGGTGCACAGAGAAACCCAGAACGCCTTCCCAAAGACCAGACCTCCTGCTGTCTATTCAAACCGCATATGATTTACCGCCGTGGATAATCTGTAAATATATTTATTTTGATTTTGTACACAACATGATTTTATTTCGTCGTCTTGCATGTTGTACACTCTTTTTTCTTCATTCGAATCTACTTCGAAAAAAAGAAGTAACGAGTACATAGCTCTTGTTTCTGTTTTTGTTACAAAAAATAATTTTATCTTTTTTCGCGTTTAGATTACAAAAAATAGTAAATTAATATTTACTATTAATTATATTTTAAATTCTATTAATATGAAATAAAAAATCTATAATAGAGATGCTTTAAAATCATGAAATCGGGATTTCACATATATGTGTATTAATGAATTTTTAATAACTTTTGCGTTTAAAATTAAACATACATCAAATTTTATACAGAATAAAAATAGAAAATGATCGTTTTTCCATCATTTTAAATATTTTTCAAGAAAAAAATGCTCAATTATTTATGGAAGTTTATTTCTTTTTAATCAAACAAATTGTTTATACAAATTGATAACATCTAAAACCATTGCGGTATACTCTCTATAAACTGATCCTCGATCATAGGCGCTAATCAAAGGAACGCCAGATTTATCGTCCGCCATTCCACATTTGCGCGGACGCTGTGCACCCGTAGTTCCCGCAAGGACGGTTTGACGAAGGAGATGCGAGAGAAGGTCGAATCGAGGGCAAGGGGATGAACAGAGACGGTCCGTGCGACAGCCATGAGGGAGCAGAGAACAGGGAGACGGGAAACACAAGCGGAGGGAACGAAGAGAGGAACGAAGGCCGCCATGATATCAGTCTTGCTTGCGCCGACAGTTCGTCATTTGTCACTGTCGCGGCCATTAATAACTCCGCCATTCTGTCACTGTGGATAATACGAGTAGGTCTCCGCACTTGGGCTGTTGTAACTGTTGGATCTGGGTAGGGGTGGTGTTCCGTTCAATTCAGTTCAGTTTAAGGGGTCGCTACGACGGATTGGAAGGGCATGCTATTTAAGGGGATGTCACTCATATCGGACCATCATGGCGTGCAAGTCTCCGTGTCCAACTTGGGCCGACATCGCTGATGCGAATGATGTTCCGTATCTTCTCGGTTGAAGTGTGGATTTCTTTCTCTCCTTTTCGGGATATCCTTTCGGACCTTTATCCACCGAGATCAAGATACGCATTAGATCCGAGTCTTTGTACATGGGATTTTATGCGAGTTATAGGCTGAAATTTCCGCAGTGCGGCACCTCCTGAAAAAGAAAAAAAAATTATGAGAACTCCTACATCACACTTGCACGCCAAACTGTCTCGCTAGAGTTTTTATTGTGTCCGAATTGCGAAAGGTGCGGAGAATTATTGTGAAAGCACCAACGTGTGGGCGTTAACGCCAGAGAGCTCGTGTGGTACAGACGAGAAGGGTTGGGGATGGTTCTGCAGCTTGTTGGTATTATATAAGCGTGCTCGACGAGCGGCCATTTCAAAAATGAAAAAAAATAACGAAAAAAAGGTTACGTCCTGGGGTCTTCCATGATGCCCGCTGCCGACACGGCTTTTTAATTAGAGCCGGCAGCGCACCAACACCTGACATTGTGCAACACCAACTCCTTTATCAAAGTATCATTCCCGTTTCGTCGAATTTCAGCAAGAATGGTGTACGCATAGGTCGATAAAAATAGAAAAAAAAAAAAACATTTTATCGGTAACAACTTTCGACCGAACATTAATCGTTCTAGTGTTTCATGGATGAAAGGTAAATAATCATTTCACTAGTCCATTTTCCCGATGAAAACAATTTTTTTTTCAATCAGAATTTGCTACTTTAATGCAAAATAATCCTTTTTTTTCTTCTTTAAATAAAGATTGTCTTAAAATTTGTCGCGCTCAGACTTAATTATTACGTAATGTAGATTAGAATTTGTACAAAATATTGTCTTTCAAACAGTGTTTTAATGAAATGTGCATTTAATAAAATTGAACTAAAACAAATAGTAATTATAATAAAACGAAAAGAAGTTACTTTATCAGATAGTTTATACTTGACTCTGTTCCACTTGTATGGAAGCGTCAGCATGATTTATCATGGCTTGCGATTTTCTTAAAATTTTCGCCCTCCTTCCGAGGGGGGTGTATAGGATTGGTTCATCGGGGCGTATAGCGCGCGGGAAACCCCCCGTCGATTCAACGTTCGTCCGCGACGCGGAAGCGAAGGGAAATAAATTACACAGCGGCGTCCAGCGGCTACGTCTATTCGCTTCACCCTCCCGAGGCCTCTCTCCCCGAGGCAAGACTCTCCCCGTGCCGCTTTCCCTTCATCCTTCTTCACGGTTCATCCAAGCTCCCTCCGTGACACTCACCCACCCGCGGATCGTTCCTCATCCCACTTTCACCTCCAACCTCCCACTCTAGAACGCGAGTTCGACCAGGCAATCCAACCGTTATTAATGCTCTTCAATTTTCAGACTTTACCGTTATCCTCCTGTAGAAACAAACGCACGAGCAAATAATATAATTAGGACCCATCTTCATCAATCCGATGCTGAATTACATTATGCCTGTTTTACCTTTTTCAAATGTGGTACATGACACATTTTCAATTTCAGTAAACGTTACCAGTGGCACATACGCGATTAATAATCGATTCACTGACTATTTTTTTATTGACACTTTCCCGTTTACCAATTTGTATTTTATCCATGATTTGACCTATGGTAAACGTAATAATCGATCATTTTCGATGTCTCGGTTGATTTGTGGTATCTTTTAGTTGACCGAGCATTTTTCTTATTGTCTTTGTAAAACATTGACCGTTAAATATTTGCGATGTCATTTCTCGGACTTATTGCAAATGTAGCTTCTACTTTTGGCCGGGTTACAACAGTATCATTAAGATCTCATTATTCAAATTCGACCCTTGCATATTTAATGACGTACTGTACCCCCTTTGTACCGCGCATATAACTACTATATAAGAAGTGCTACTGAGATAAAGCATAATATTGCGATTCCTGGCAACGTAATGATGATGACCGGTTTGCTCCTGCGTGGATAGGTAGGTAAGGCCGGATACATAATATGCCGGATACATAATGTGAAAAGAGCCCATTTTGTTCATGCCCAAAGCAGGCGCAAGTAAAACAACTGGTTACTAAATTTCAGTTATCAAATCTAAAGAGGTGGCAGATACAAGAATGTTAAAAATGGAATTATTTTCGTGATTCCAAACAATCGGCAGGTGCATATTAAAAAAAAAGTGGATGATATAAATAATGAGATATATTTATTTAGAACTATCACAGAAGAGCCTAAAATAAAGTTAAATGCTACTCAGACGTGTATAAGATTGCTGAGCCTTCTAAAAAGTTTTTATCTTTGTGCCTATATATGTCTCTTAAGTTAAAAGTTTGTGATGGTATTTTAGGACATCTTAATTACTTTTCTTTAGTAGTAGAGCCATCACAGAAAATAATTAATAGTCTTCTTTCCGCTAAAATAAAATGTTCCCAGTCAGTGCGGCAGTGTATTTATTTTATTATGTACGTCAAATAAAGAAGTTAATGTTTTTAAATAAATATGCAGTGGTATATTTATTAAAGTAATAAATATATAGAGATAAAAAGTCCAAAAATGACTAATACTTATCTATCATTTTGACGTCTTTATTCTTAGGATTTAATTATAACGCAAAGGGATAGACAAGCGTAGATCAAGTCGGCTGAAGAAAGAGAGAGAGAGAGAGAGAGAGAGAGAGAGAGAGAGAGAGCAGCGTGGAAAAACAGAGGCATTCCTTTGCTGTAGTGACAATCTGTCAAATGTCATGCATTGGTTTTTCTCAACAGCTCGCGTTCGAGTTCACGTCGCTACGAATGCGCTGTTTTCAAGCCAGCTGCCGCAACTTTCTTCATCCGACCTTTATCTTCCGTTCTTCTAGGCAGCTGTAATGGAGCTTTATATGAAATCCTATGAACTTTGACGAGGATCGACAGACTCAAAAGCAAACGCGTTGGAATCTGTCACGTCGCTTCAATCTTTATGGCGTATTTGTAACCAACCGCTATTTTTCAAAAGCGTCATCCGGCATGATAGTTTTGATACGCTTATGAGATTTATTAACATAATATGGAGACGATTCAATGTGTAAACATGTTGGTGCATAATGTAAAACAGTTATGACTGCTTAGTTAAAAAATTAAATTATTTTAGATACAATGATATTTATGTAATAGTTGGATTCTTTATCATAATTATAATAAAATATTTTTATCAAACATATTTTAATTTTATAATTTAGTTTATGTATTTTTATTATAATAGAAAATGTTTTAAGAAAATAATTAGAAAAGATTAGATAGATAGATAGATAGATAGAGAGAGAGAGAGAGAGAGAGAGAGAGAGAGATAATATAATAATGATAATAATAATAACAATGATAATAATAGCAATAAAAATAGCGAAAGTTATTATGCTTTTTTCAAAACAAAAATAATTCAATAAACAAATAAATAAGAATAAACTACACGATTAAAGGTGCGCTATAATAAACTATAAATATTCTATAATTCAAATGTATAAACAATAATTTTCCATTTTCGGACATTTCGTCTGATTTCCAGTCATTTTCAACGAATTTATAATATACGTAAATATAATGCTAGGTTTTTAAACATAATTCATCCTGATAATTCCTCAACGATTGCATCTTAATGAATGACTTTTTTTCATATCTTTTTATCTTTATAATATATCCAACTGTCACTATTTATTGTCACACTATATTTTATATGTATCAATATAAAATATAGCATGTAGAAATAGACTAACCAACTTTAACTTTGCTCTTTTCATCTATGATAAATAACAATATTCTCTTGTCGCTATAGCAAGATTAATCTGCAATGACGACTGGAGCGGCGTTTGTAAATGTTTGTATTTGTCACAAGAATGCTTTGAGAACCTTTCACGCTTGTGTACCCAATAAGGTCATGTTCCACCAAGCGAACAATAAAAGTAGTAAAGATTTGTTCCAGAAGAAGACAAATGTGTGTTTTTATATAATCATCCACTAAATCATCGTAATCAAAAATAGATTAGTACATTTCGTAACTAAAAGTAAAATAAACTTTTAGTTAAAATAATTCAAGCCCTTTATACATTTTACATTGATACGTGTATTATAGATTATTAAACAGATTAAACAAATCTTTATATGCGTAAAAATTACAATACAAACATCTTCACAGTTTAAATTAGCTCATCTTTACTGTACACAAAAATATTATATAAGTAGAATATTTGTCATCAGCTGCTACCACCGTATCATTGTTTCGTGACATTCAGAGTCATCTGACAAATGATGTGTTTAAAAAACATCTCCTGTACTCGCGAACATTTTAGACGCTCTTTTGGGGTTGTGTTTGCTGCGCACAAGAGTGTTTGGAAGCAGCCGCCTGTGCGACGAGTTTGCACAGGGGACACGGGGGCGAAATCGAGGGGTGCTCTGCTGCCAACACAGGACAGAACCGTATGAGAGCGGAATACGTAATACGGGGAATATTCGGAGCTCTGGTTCGTGGAAGAGGGATCCGTGGGGTCACGGGGGGCAGATAGTGGGTGGAGGTGCTGAATGTGGGCTGCGGGGGCGGCCGAGAACTCCCACGGGGGGAAGGACTGGAGAGGGTAACGAGCCGCGGCAATTAATATCGCCGGGTTTCCACAATGCGCTTGCAAATGAAAGGCCTTTGTGACGTATGATTGCGTTACCGAGTGAATAGTTGAGTAATGGCGGTCGGTGCTGCCACCACCCGAATCGCGCGAACGATGCAAAAGCTCAGTCTCACTGCCAGCCGATAGTCAGACTATCCTCCCTCACGAGTTCCGTCATGAGAGTAATTTTAGCTAAAGCCATTCGCATAATTGATTACTTTTTCGAAGACTTGGAAAAATACTACGTGTAATACTCTTTTTGCAATGATAATCATTAAATAAGTTTAAAATAGAAAGTATTTATTAATATTATTTCTATTCTTTTTATAAATAAAAGAAAAATATGTAACAATATTGTTACGTATTTATAATTTTTTTTTAAATTCTAAGTTTTTATGTCTTATACTTTTATACTTTATTATGAGAAAAGAAAAGTATGGATATTCGTACGTGTGTATACATTAAATGGTTTAATGATATTATGTACAATCAGTTTTGGATTACTGTAGATATATCATAAATCTTGTGTTTCTAGTTAGGATTATATTTAAGCTGTCGTTCAATACTTCCCAAATTTACTGATCGAGTGAAAAGTCAGAACCGTAAAAGCGATGTGTAATTCCGATCAGTGCTCGTTGTCCAATCATACGTTCGGCAAACGTGTCAGATGGATGACGGGAATCCGCTGCAACGCAAGCTTATAATTTATCGGATCAAAAAAGGTAGGTGTAAAACGTATGGATTTTGCATCAGACAACAAATAAATATAGGGATTTGTTGGTGACTCGTTGGCTAACAGATTTGTCGTATAACGTGTAAGATTGCACGGTGAGGCAAACATTTTTATAACAATAACGTATAAAAGAATTTTATCATTGTCGAGATTTTAACTGAAAACATGACTATGGATGAATATAAATAAAGTATATACTCTTCACTGCCTAATAGATCAAATCGATTGAGTGAATAAATAATGAATCATGTATTATACTTTAACAGTAATGCGGTAATGAATTAATTTTTTATTAATGGATGTCTTTCTATTTAACTTTGTATTATAAACGTACGTCTACGACGCGTAGCGGCAGATGACATATTACTTTCGAAGAATACGTTCCCTCGCGCTTTCATCGAAAGCTCTATAACGATCCAAAGAATCACAAATATGGATGTTATTTTCAGAAAATCGACTATGAATAAATAATTTGGACCTAGAGTTCCATGTTCTCCACAGTAGCGACGACGATGGCTGGAGGTATGGCGAACGTAATGCGCTACGCGGGAGCAACGGAGATGAGGGAAAAAGGGAGAAGCAGAGAGAAAAGCGAGGCCCACCGACTATGAGTAATATTGCGGGGCTTTTCCACCCCTGGGAGCGCGAGCCTGAACGTGGGGTGGCTCACAGGGGTGGAAGCCGGCGGGGGTTGGAAACGAGAGAGAGCCGCGAGGGGGTGCAACGGAGGGAGGAGCACCGATCCATCAGCGTCCCTCCACCCTCGCCTTTCCGCCACTCTCATTTTTCTCCACGGTCCGCGCTCCATCATTCCGCGTCACATCCGCCCTCTTTCGTCCCCCTTTCCTTCCTGCTTCCTCTCTGCCTCTGAAACGGAGCTACTTTACCCTCCTCGTTCCGTGAGCGCCGTCGGAGAGCAGGGCGCTGCTTTCCGACTCTGAAGACATCCCTGCCGGCGTGCGCTACTGATTGCTCTTTCCGAATTCATTACCGAGGCCCTTGTCAGAGGTTTGCCAGAGTTTAGGTACTAGACTACTACCGTCAGTATGCAGATCTAGGTGGGTTCGCGCGATCGAGATGTTTTAACGATGGTCCCGCGACATACGCTGAGCTTTGCTTAAAACAGAGGTTAAAATGAATATAATATTAATTTTCGGGAAGTTTAGCAAATTTAATAATTATACATATTTATAAAAATAGTCTCACGATAACAGAAACGTGATAAATAAAAATTTAAGTTGTAAGAGTAATAAAATTTCAATTAATAACGCAGTAAATGAAATATTATCACTTTACAAGTTGATGTCAATGTTAAGTGTCTAAGCAACATGCTAGACTCTTAAAATCTTTTCAATTTAAATAAAGGAATAAAAGTATTTATTATGCTTACGTCATTCTAACTAATAAATGTATGACGCTCCCACAATATATATAATAAATATACATATATATATATATATATATATATATGTATATATATAAATGTGTATACATATATAATTTCGTCCACTAAGGGCAGTAATTATAATATCATCACTCCTAAACGGCCAACGGTCAGATCTCGATGTCGAAGTACATTTATTTTCATTCGAGTTTAATTAGCTATATGTATGTATGTGTGTGCATATATTGCATCCTGTAATGGCGGGCAATTAAATTAATAAGAACAGACATCCGTTAGTATATCCAAAATAATGTTCGTCATCTATCTTATTGTGCTACCGTCTTGGATCGTTTTGAAGTCGTATACATAACCGATTTTGTAAAATAATGTCCCTTACTTTAAAACGTATCCTTTTCGCTCGTCCACTGACACGCGACTGATGCAAAAATGTTCTGGTTCCATTCGCGAACGAACGATTATACGCTCGCGGGCCGAGTTACAACAATCAGATGGGAAGAGGAGCCATTCAGATTCAAGGTACGATTTACCTGTTAATGGACGATCATCTTTTATACGTCACGGGGAATGTGTTTGGGAATGCATGTTGATGCGCAGTAATTCACTTTCGTACGTGTTAATATTGGCAGCTCGACGACGGAGAGAAATGCCCTAGACTAATGTACAAATAAATCTTGGCTGTTCTATTAAAGTGGTATACGCATTTAGCATTCGATCTTGCTACCGACAAATTCTATTATACGGCACAAATAGCATGTTCACTCGGGATGACAAACTAAGTAATATTAGAGACTTAAAAGATCACAAAAAGCTAACGTCTGCATGCTCCGCGGCGTCTTGTAATGCCTATATAATTACATGGCGTAATACAAGAACGAAAATGCTATAATATCCTATTTCATAACATAATATCAAATATATTTTACTGCGTATATAATAAATCATAGGAGCGCATTAGCGAAATTCCTCGCGCGTAATGTCTCCTTTTTCAAGTTGTAGCCGCGGAAATCACGGCGAGTTAACATGGACGATGCGCCGCCATGGTAACGATCATCAACATTATCATCATTATCGCTCCTTCTCTTGTCCCATTTCGCTTCATCCCATCTGGTAGAAACATCACACGTTGTTCGCGGTCACGGCTACTACGAACGGTAAGAAATCGACCAGTCTAAAAGTTTAATATTTTTTAATATTATTGAGTCGATATTTCCGAGAATTCTTAGAAAATTAATAACTGTGTTATATGTATATAATATGTAACATACAAATGTGATATAATACAACAATAAAATGAAAATAAATTGTATTTTTAGAACAATTAAAACACTCTTATACAGAAATGTTTTTATTGTTAAAATATAATTACAAATGTATAATACAATGATATTTTTCTTTATTGAATTTATAAAGCATATGGTCAATGGGAATCGGCTAAAATGGCTGACCTGGTGAAGTTATGGTTCCACGCGCTGTAATCAAATGCACATTACTAGAATATCCTTCCCACGTCGCGTGTTTGTAACCTTCTCCATTTTATCCTAAGTTTCTGCAACGCAACTCGCATACGGAAGATATATACACGTATTTCTTGAGTACCGCTTCTGTATGTCTGTCTACGATATGACGTGAACTGGCGTTGTATACCAATAGGCAATAACGTGTCTACAGTACATAAATCTCAGCATGCAAGTCAGCTATTATGATCATGTATGTGAATTTGGTAAAGTTTTAAAAAATAGGATACGTATACACTACTAAAAATATTTAAAGAAACATTTATCAAATAATTCATTATTTGAAAACGTTTCATTACAAGAAATATTGTAAACGTTTTTTTTATTTGTAAATGGTACCAAAGATAATTCAATAAATTGATTACATAATACCGATATAATCAAGATGCTGAATATTTTCCTTCAAACATCGGTTTCACATGTCTATCTACAATACGACGTGTTTCATCGAATTGGCGTCATATACCAATACATGATAACGTGTCTACAGTACATAAATTGTTGCACGCGAAGTAACCATTATCATCGTGAACTTAGATCAGACATGAAGCGTCGAAAGAAACGTGATAAAATATTTTCAGGAAAGAATAGAAAACGTTACATGCTATAAAATTATTGAATGTCTAGAATACGAAACGTGTGATCTCGCTGTATATATACACATGTATGTATATACATACATATATTAATTTAAACAGATTTGAGATTTTCAAAACATTTCTTATTTTTGTAATATTGATTTTGTGTGGGAAAAATCGACAAATTTTGATTATTTACGTCGTTTGTTGAGATTTTTAAAAGAAAATGCATCGAAAATTATGCTAGAAAACTTTTTCAAAATCTTCAGGCTTTTTTATTTTTATCTATTAGGTGTTGGAATTAATTCGTAGCGTTTTACAAGTGATGGGAAGTACTTTCATTAATGTATTTTTTAATGCTCATGTGAAATAAATAACATTCTTTCATTAAAAACGCTACGAATTAATTCCAACACCTAATACATTTATGTATCGCTCTATGTCTTTGGAATTTAAAAATTTAATTAAAGCAAGATTTAATGTATACTGCTGGATACGTAATCGTGTCGTTATCGAGAAGTATGTACATACATGCCACATTTGGGACCAACATTATAAACACACTTATTGAATTATAAGGGTTGTATAAAAATAAAACTGAACATTATTGAAGGGCGAATTTGAAGAGACAGCGCTATGCGATCGTATGGATAGTTAAACTGTAAATTATTTCACGCAGGAAAAAATTTGGTCAATTTGATGATTTCGCGATTAATTTCGCAATCTCCCTTGGAAATTACTCTGATGACGTGCTTCGTAACTTAGACTCATGGAGCATCTTTTCTTCATGCTGCTACTTAACAATGTGCAAGTATAATGAGAACTGTTATTAAGCTGTGGCTTGTAATATTTTCTACATATTTAATAAGCAATTTTATTATGCAGCGTACTGTAAAAGCATTTATAAGACGGCTTATCGACAATAACGTATCTTATCTATATTAAATTAATAATTATATTTATATATGTAATATACATCGGGATAATCTACATAGGGACTACTTGATTAAAGATAAGATTAATTTCTAGCTCTCCCTCCTTTTCTTCCTCTCTCTTTCTCTAAAGTTTTTAGAAATAAGATCACGTATTTCTTGCATATCTTCTTCGTTTAAATACTGCCTATCAGCTAACAACACAACGGCGTGCTCGAACAACAAATAACAGGTTAGCCATCGCGATATGAAATATGATTACTCCGGTTCGGCGTACGGATCGCATTGGTCAGCCGCATTGGAGTTTTCAACATGTCGGTTTGTCAGGGCGTGCCGGTGTCCATGGATGGATCGGTAACACGTTCAGAATTTTCAACCGTGTCGCGCATCCAGCGACAGATAGAAACAGAGAGAGAGAGAGAGAGAAAGAGAGAGAGAGAAAGAGAGAGAGCGAGAGAGAAAGAGAGAGA
>NW_011627153.1:1195847-1227446 GCF_000204515.1 Acromyrmex echinatior
AGGAACAGAGAGGGCGAATGTGAGAGGGTGCAAGATGAGGAGAAAGAGAGAGGGATAGAAAGAGCGAGAGAGAAAGAGGCAGAGTAGAGAAGTGATACGAGCAGGCATCGTGCGCACAGCACACGGAGTGTACACACAGCACGAACTTGTTCGGGTTGGGATAGAATAGGATAGGTGGGGCCGTTATTAATCTGGTGTCGAGTTGAGCACAAAGTTATATAGGAGCTCAGGAAATGAAACACGAGAAACCTCCCTCTCCGCCTCCCGCGGCCTTTCCCCTCGCCACCCCTCTGTCCATGTCCACCTACTTCACCACTCTCCTATCTCCTCCTCTTTCCAACACTATCCGAGGAGAGTCGCCACGTTCCCCTTTCTGTCCCTGCAGTCCCTACGTCCAACTTTGAATGTATTACCGGACCGCCACTAACCCTCTCCATCCCTTCCAGTCTCCGGTCAGATGGAGATATAACGATCACCGGCACATGAGCCATGGGCCCGCGGAGACATGCATATTTATGTCGCCTGCCTGTATTCTAAGGCCGCCGGTGACACTCGGCTTGTCCTTCCTGAACTCTTCCGCCGCGCGCAAACAATGGTAGTTGTGCAACTGTCGCGATCAATGTGCTCGAGACAAATCTAGAAGCAGTTGCTTTGGACCAAAGATTAATATTCGATGTGTTATTAACTGCTATAATATATAGAGAGTCTCTTTCGCGACAAATTTTTCTTATCGGGATATAATGTGGGACATGTATGCAAATAAGCTATTTTCAAATAATGGCGAAATAACGATCGAGCGATCGATACACACGAAAGCAAGAGAGTTCATTACTTTTAATTAAGTCACGACTTTGCTCCTAATTGTGGATAATAAAAGATTAACAGAGAGATCGTCCATAAGCAAAAAAGTCATGAAATATGAATGTATGGATTGTCACTCGGTTTTCAGGAGTTCTTTTGATACCGGACTATACGTAGAGTAGAGCAATGAAATTAATCGGTTTTACACCGGCGTGGCGAGGGGGTTGGACTTGGAAATGTTGTTGGCAGTCGGGGCCCTCGGTTGCGGGCGGAGAAAAAGCGTGAGGGGTGTCCATGATTAAAATCGCATCAGACCGTCCTTGATGCACGAAATGTCCGCGTTACCGCGTCGTTGTGCCTCTTGAGTAGCCAGCCTGATCGGTGTACGTGCTCATCTATATATCTATCTATATATATATATATATATATATATATATATATACACACCACACCACAAATACGTGAGCGTTATCTCCGATGCTTTCGTCCTCCCTGTCCGCCTTATTTCCAGTCGAGTCCGTGCCAGCCGTCACAAAAACACGAAGCTTCGTTTGCCGCTGATGGGCTTATAATTGCAGAAACGTTGCTTGCTATGGTCGCTACGAAGGTAGCATGAGCGACTTGCGTGCGTCTATTTTGTCTCTCAGACTGGATTGTCATCTCCTCTTTTTATGGACACATGTAATGTTAGTGAGACCGACGAAGCGCCTAATATCGATAAAGACTTTGCCCATTTCGAGTAATTCTCACGCTTCCGAGAAAAGCGCTTTTTAATGTCTGAACGATCGTCTGAAATTTAATGCATGGGGGTTAGTCGAGCAACGATCGTGACTCCAGCAGTAGTCGATCGCGCTTTTTCCCAAGGGTGGTAAGAAAGGCGAAGGCGGGAGTGAAAGGCGCGTGTTCGGAGATCGAAAGAAGGAGAACGGGAAAGGAACAGAGTGAAGACAAATGCGAGGGCCATCAGAGCACCGAGCCATTTCTGCCTCATTGTGGACTCCATTTGCGACTCTTAGATTGTCGGTGAAATATCTCGCCGCGGTGATGGAAAAATCGCTAACGTAGGGAACTGGCAAAATAAAACTAGCGGCATTTCTCACTAGTAGGGACGGACTTCGAGTGCCTGCTATCCGGCACGGTAAGGAGAGTATCGTTGCAAAAACCGGAAAACGATAGAATATCCCGAGCTACAACTTAACCGAGAAAAGCTCGAACGAAACTTTGGAGATGTTGATAACTTCATATGTACTTGCTTTGTACACGAGAAATGTTCTGCGATTTCCTATTCTTATTTTTTATTTTATAAACGCAACTTTTTTCCGCCAACTTTAATTAATTTTGTACATATATTTTACGTATTATTAATTGTTATTAAGAAAGTAATGTATAAAAAATAATATTTTCTCATATATAATATTTTTCCTTACTCCTATAAAATTCTAAACAAGAAATTATATTCCCACATTAGATTGCGTCTAGTATATATACAAATTATAAGCAATATTTTGTTCTAAAATGCGCGTTGTAGAGTTTCGAATACGAGAAAGAAGCTGAAGAAAGTACCGGTAATAGATGACAACGTAGAAAGAAGCAAGCGGCATCTCTACTAGCACGATATAAAGAGACTTTTTTTACTTGGTGATGGATCGCTCGTGGCCGAACTGGTGTAACAGAAAGAAGAGAGGAAGAAATCACGAGCGAACGAAGGTTCCCTATGGGGATGTGGTGGCGTCATTAGGCTGGTCCGAGCGAGCTAATGCACCATCCGTCGGATTTCGCCGGAGGCCTTTGGAAAAACCGAGTGAGGTCAGCATGTAAGTCCAGCATGAAGAACGATGAGCGCGTAAATGGCGTCTGTAAAAGTTGCCAGACTTAGAAATTTCTACGATTGCTCCATATTGAAAGAAATTCTTAATTTTAGAAAGTACACTTTTAAACTAAAAGGAACGCTTAACTGTACATAAATAAAACAATACTATTAAATGTTTAACCATATAGAAGCAATATAAAGCAAACTACTTTTGGATGTGCGATATAAAAATGTTTCCAATTTTATAAATAATCTATTTTTATTTGTAATACTTTTGACGTACTTTTTGCGCATAGAAGAATATTAAATCCATAATAGGATTCGGGGAAAAAGGGACATTCTTGCTGCGATACAAGCACGTTATCTATAGCGAGATTTCAATGCATGGATGCTACGTTTTCGTTCGACAATAGAAAGCTAAGCAAAACCACGCTATTTACGAAGAAGACAGCGAATAGAAAAGAAAGGAGGAAAAAAGTGATCAGGGTTTGTGTAGGGGGTTAAATGCCGAAGGGATACGAGAAGGAAAGTGTAATCCCAAACGATCAGCGTGCGGCAGATTCGGCCTTAATGAGCTCCCGCAATGATAAATGATACCGTGGGCCGCGCCTCTCTCTTACCGCGTTTATCCACCAGTCAGAATAGGGTGTATCCATGTACGGGGTACAGGTCGGCGTACTACACGGTTCCTCTGCGCCTGTACCAACGTACGACGGCATCCATCCTACCAGCGAGGAGCTCCGATCTCTCGTTCTCGTTCCATCGCGCCGCGTGAAGCCTTCATCTCCGCCTACGATTCCTCAAACTCGGCCCAGGGTTTGACCACGGAGGAATTCAAAATGGCAACTTTAGGCTCAGTAAGACCTATCTCATATGAGTGACACCTATCCATCTCTCTTGGACGTTTCAATTGGATGTTCTTCGCACACCTCAGGCGATGAATCTACGCAGAAATTACGTTTAAATAAGCCTGTAAGAAAAGATGCTTTTTGTGATTTGAGACTTACTTTAGAGAATCGTATTTTTTTTTTAGATTAACGTAAAATATATTCTTAAACAAAAAAGTGTATAATTATCTAATAATTATTATAATATATTTTACGATACCTTTTCAAAATAATTTTTATCAACGATTATTAATGTCAACGATGTATTATTTAATTTCATATTACCTATATAATTTTTTTTAATGTTCTATTAAGATAAGTTATGAAATTAAATGACAGGTAGAAGAAAATATTTTTCTATATAAATATTACGTTTACGTAGGCTTGTCATTCCTTGAACGCTATTCATCACGAAGCTCATCCTTTTTCTGAAGGTCGAAGCGCTTGTAACTATTAATAGTCCACTTTCAAACTGACAACGAGTGATCCATTTTCAAGACATTTTAATTTTCAGATGGGCCTTCGGTCAATCAAGAGACAAAGATAGGGATCAATTGTATTCACTTCTTTAAAATTACTCACTTTGAGGTTACGACTTCCCAAAAGAATACAAAACCCTCGTCAAATCCTACCTGGATGATTCAAAATCTGACGAAAGTTAGACAAGTGAGCAATTTTTCTGCTTTCCAGAAATCTTTTAAAATGTCAAAATTAAAAAAGAGCAAATAATTTCTATTATTAGACTCACTATTATAAATTGTACATCAATTTTATTTTGTAACTCACTTGTCCGAAAATATAATTTATAGATTTATGATAATCAAGTCGATTGTGTTTGTTTAACAACGCATTAATTGTTTGTTAAAGTCTTGGTATACTATTTAGATCGTCATTACAACACTCTTCTTATTTTGCAGACAGCAGTCCGTGGATCAACCAGATGCAGCTGCCGTCGACGACTAGCTGACAGGTGATTTCGTCTCGGTGAAAGAAGATGATTGCCTCATTACAGCAACTAACTATAAGCGGGTAATAATCCTATAACTTTGTTTTTTATTATTCCTTCAATAATTATATACAAGCAGTAAAGTAAGTGAGTTGTCAAGTATATAAAACTGGAACGCTCGTTGAAGGTTGAAATTTCTTTATCGAAAAAAAAATTTACATTGATTATAACTTCTCACACTTTATACTCATATTATTTATGCAGTCTCATTACTTTTCATGTTTTATTGTTATTATTATTATTGCATTAACATACCGTCCAATTAACGACTATTCATTGCCTGGTTGCAAAATTTTGATATTAAATAAATGTCTGATCTCATGATAGAGTAAAAATTTGATTTATTCATCCTTAAATTATAGTGCATTTATGGATATATTACATTAAAAAAATTACCTATCTTTTAATTAAAAAAAGTTGACGGATTGGAAAATGTGAATTTATTAAGAAGCGCCACAATGAACGGTATGCCAATACGCGAGTCACGATGACGATTCCTAGCACTTGCCATCGCTACGGTAGAAAAGGCGAGCGTAATTTCCGGCGCATCGTCTTCCACCGCAACAACGTACAAAGAGCGAGGAATCTTTTCGTTCCTGTGAATGCCGTGCATTAATCAAACACCGCGGGCGCCTGACGTCTTAATCTGCTTAATCCTCGGTGGCCTACGCAACATCCTGCACGCCCACGATTCTATGTACGTACTAAACGCCAGGTACGTCCACGATATGGCCTTTGTCAGGACGTAAGGTTCTTGTCGTGAGATCGGTTGTAACAACGTGCGCAGTAACGGGACTCCGCGGTGAATACAAAGTTGCGTGGCAGATGAATAATCGGCACGATATCGATATTCGCGTGGAATGGAATGACCGAGTGTACGCGAGAGGAGAGTATTCATTGCTGGATGGAGAGGAACAGTTATCCCATGCGGATTCGAGAAGTGATTAAAAATATGCGTTCAAGCGCACTTTCTCGACTCCGCGATAATGAGTGTGACTGTCACTCTGCCCGTAAGATTAATATGTAAAGTACAAATAAATCTTTTGATTGGACATCACATATTTGTGTCTATAAGGGCGTTCGCCGAAAATTTGTTAGAAACACTATGCATAAAGGGTTGCTTACAGCAAATCCTAATAAATGGATATCTCTGCTTTAAAGTTTTAGTGTAATTAGTGTAGCGTATTAACGAGCATGATTATGGATTCTTAATTAAAGGCTCCTTTGAGAGAATCGTCCCTGTAATGAAGATAATTCAATGATCGGTTAAATAAAAAAGAAAAAGAAAGGAAAGCCGCGAAAGATTGAACGAGGCCTAATCTTACACACGACCGACATCGTTTCGTGGGTGTCGTGCTTTCACTTCAAGGCAGTTTGACTGCAGGAGGCGATTGGTTCTCGCAGAGCTCCTCCCAGAAGCCATTAGGAGCCGAAACGGAGAAACAGCATTAATTTTAAAACCAATCCTGGAAGAGAAATCGGGCATTGGCCGCCATTCGTGCGAGTCCACAATGAGGAGAAAATCTTCCAAAAGAAGAGCTACCTTAATTGCTCGATCGTTTTATCCCTCACCATCCGAAAACAAGCGATTCACTTTGGTTAAGAAATTAGATCAACTCTAATTTTCGAATTTAGAGTATCAATTACCGATCATCGTCGTTTGAATACATACAGATAAAAAAGATACTTAAAAAAAAAATTTATCTTTATCATAGAATCAGAAATCTCAAATCAAATTTCTCATTTCCGCCTTAGAAGTTACGTGATTGTGCAGAATTGTACGTTTCAAAAGTGTTACACTTATCAAAAATATTACTGCAATGTTTCTCTTTTTTATTATTACAGATATATAATATAATTATATATTTAAATATCATTGATATATAATAATATATTAGGTGTTGGAATTAATTCGTAGCGTTTTTTAATGAAAGAATGTTATTTATTTCACATGAGCATTAAAAAATACATTAATGAAAGTACTTCCCATCACTTGTAAAACGCTACGAATTAATTCCAACACCTAATATAATAATATAATACATTGCGAAAGGTATTTCATCGATTTGTTAGCACCTGTGCATTCGGCTAGTTGCCACTTTAATAACCGGTAAGGTCGATCGTGAAATATTTAAGGAGCAACGAAGAAAATCGATGATAGAGGAAAAGGAAGCGTATAGTAGAGTACAAGAGAGATGAGGAGGGATAAGGAACAGAGACGTGGAATAAGAAGAGAGTAAGGTTTAGGTAGCTACTCTCGGGTTGAAACGGAGGGAGCCGCCTTGTGTTTGTGCTCTCGCCGGGGAGCACAAAGAGAAATGGCGAGGTATTTATCAGTGCTCACCCCCTCTATACCCTTTTGTCCCCTTTTCCATCGGCCCTCCGTTTCTCTCTACCGATCTTGCCGTCCTCGTCCATCTCTTCTACTATTACCTTACCTCCATTCTATATCCAAATCCATTCGCTCGGCTGCCAAACCCCTCTTTCCTCTCTTCCGTAAGCTCTCTGATGCCCTTTCGCGCACCACATATATGAGTACTCCATCTTCTCCTACAGAGGACTTTGACAGCTGTCTAATTCACGTTTCACATACGGTTACCTCGGTACGCGAATTTCCTCGTGTGTTTCCCACCCGCGGGCGGTTCTCGGACATTTCGATCTACCACAAGAACGGTTAGAAATTTATTTTTTTTTTTTCTTTAAAACCTTTTGAACACATTTTGATTAAATTTTGAGATATGAAGTAGCTATTTTAATTTATTCATTCATCTGTTTTACATTTTTCTCCCTTTTATTGGAAGAAATCCAAGATATTTATTTACTTTTGAGACTTGCAAGATTTGTAAAAAGAAATTATAATTTGTTCGTGATCGTATTAATTTATCAGAAAAGAAAATTATTATTACTAAGTAAAAAACTGATTGTCAATAAGAGTCGTCAAAAGTACCGTCAAAGGTCACCGTGAGTTACAATTTCTCTTGCTAGAAAAGATATTTCAGTAATAGTCATTTTCATAGGTGACCCCAAGATGAATGTAGTCACCCAAATCCATGGGGCGAGGCGAAGTAGTATCCAATCAAAACGACGTGAGTAATATACCGTGAAATCTATATTTGCTCTGTAAGAAATAGAGCACTTTCAAATACCTGATGAAGGTAAAAAATGTCCCCTGACTATAGATTACATTCTGTTACCCGACATCGACAATTTTGATTCGTCACAAGTTAACAAATAAAAGGTGGAACAATGGAAGAAAAGAATTTACTTTTAAATCCCCCCTTTTAAAAGGTGGTTGGCTAAATCGATTTCGCCGTTCTGATGTAATTTCTTACCCTTCCCGCATTGAAAGCTTCCAGCTTTCTTATGGCGTTCGCCACCCTACTTCACTCGAAATTCTCTTCGACCCCTGGTCCGACCCTGTAACCCATGAGAGGTCTTATCGGTTTCGATTATTGTTTGTTATCAGCATTAAAAACATTTGGGCTTTGTTGTAAAAGTTCCGGTATAAATTACGAGCCGTTGAACTTTAGAAAGCGCAAGATATCATCTTTTCATTGAGAGGACCACAATTATTTAATACTGCATTATGGAATATCTTCATAAATTGTGTGTATGTGTACACAAGTTAGTTTTTGTGCAAACAAATTAAAACAATTTAATTTATGCGTGTGTGCAAGGAACAAAGATAAATTTAAGAACGTGATAAATGAAATCTCTACTAAATAATCTAAAAAAATTGTAGCATATATTAAAAAATACCCTATAGTCAATCTTACCGTCGCAGAAATCCAAACGGAATTATAAAATCGCGTGTTTGCATAGCGCTTATTTGCAGTGATATTAGCGGGGCCATGCGCGAGTCAAAACATTACACAAAGTTTTTGGGAAGAGGCGGAGAAGACTAATAATCTCGAAATAATGTAAGCATAATAAATGACCGAGCATTAGCGAAGCGCTCGGCAGCCGGCTCATATTTTCGGTGGCGCTGGGTTTGACGTAACATTACTCCAAAGTGCGTTACATATTACTATCATATATATGTATTTGTATTTTCGCTCGTGTAAGCTACGCAACATATTCTTCCAACAAGTCGCTCTAATATGTTATTACATTTTGTTTCCCGCTTTCTTTGGTGGTTCCCACACTAACGAATACTTTCAACCAATCAGAAATTATAAAGATAGATTTTTGCGATCTAAATAATATACATACACACGTATACAGCTTGATCATATTATACGAAAATAACTTCTAGTAATGAAATTATCAAGAATTCAAAGATAATATTCAAGAATAAGTAAAGAAAAAATAAATAAAATAGTAAGTATATCGAGTCTTTAGTCTGACAATAATAGCTTAACTGAATTATTTGAGATAAATATTTAAAATATTTTGAACGACCACTTACATGTTTTTATAAAAATTTATTTAGAGATAAGAACTGCATTAATGTAGTGGCATCGAGTTAATTATTGCCAACCATACTTACGCACGTTTCGATGTAGCTTCTTGTGCACCCGTCACATACGGTTACCTTTAAAATTTACTTAATTGTCCATAATTAATATGCCTGTAATTAGTTAATAATTATGTGCTCTTAACGAATTATACAAGCAGGAAATTATTTCTAGGTGCGCATGTAATTATGTTAGGAATTTCTACGCCTTAATTGATTCGCGGAACTGTAGAAGCGTTCAGGGTTTATATACCATATCGCGGAATCAAGCATTAAAAATTATTGCTTGAATTGATTACTTCCGGGTTGTTACGAAACACAGATTTTCCTTGCCGTGTCCTCTATATTCTCTCTCCTTCATATTACAATTTTTCCATTTTATAAAAGGTGTCGCAAAAGTGAAATGCGTTTAATTCGAAAATGGTCGAATTTTCTCATAAATTTTTCTTCCTACCTAACTTTTTTTTGCATCACTACAATTTATTATTTCAATGCAAATTGATCAATAATTAAAATCTGATAAAAATGAAGATTCGTTTTGTCTTAACTTCAATTTACTTAAATTTTTGTTCAAGCGTTTTATATGAAAAGAATCACATACTGAATGTTCAAAGAAACAGAAGGGGAGAAAAAGTAAAAAGGATAAGGCTTTCTCGTGAAGTCGCGTTTGCATTACGCACGCGACTTCTTCGGCACGGTCGGAACGGAGGGCAGCCAAAGGAAAATAAGGATAAGGAGAAGGTGAAAGAGGAAGGGAAGGCAACGGGGCACGCAGTCAACGACTACAGAGACTATCCGAGGTGCTGGTTGACAGCAACAAATGCCTCGGTGCAGGCAAGACGGGGAGCTCGCGCCCGGGACGCCGGTTGCAGGACCGGCTTGAGATATTACCAGGCAGATGCGGTCGCGCGCTGATCAAAGAAACGCTCCTCACTGAGAGAGATTAAATGGATGCTGGTGCGCGCCGGCAACCACCGCACTGTGGCTACAAATAATAAGTCGGAGAAGAAGGAGACTGCGCACCGCTCGCGCGCGCGCGCGCGCGCGCGGCTTAGCTCGGCTTGGCTTGGTCGGGCCTTAACTCGGACTTGATGCATTCCCATCTTACGGAGCGTTGCTCCTGTTGCCGGCTCTGACTATGGTAACTCTCACCCACGTCACGTCATAACATCATTACGTTCGCGATTGGTCATGAACGAATGATTCCCGCATTATTCCAACGTCGCGCGACATGTTACGAGACAAGCCAATGTATCTCGCCGAGATGCCGGATTTCAAAGGCACGTGTAAGTCGCGAGTTCTTACTTATTCTCGCGATACCTCATCTCCTTGAGGAAGCTTAAGGTTACCGCGGTACATAAGGCGAATGCTTGTTCCTAGTCTAGTGCAACATGTAATCATTTTTCATGTTAAAGACATCGATTTGTTTGATATTGAGTTTGTATTAACGTTTTATTATATATATTCTTAAAATATCTCGATGTGTTTTCCAAAATGGAGTGTTTCGAGATGCGATTCTGAGATCGATTTCGCAAAAACACGTGGGCGCAGCACCGCTCTGTTATCAAATTGAAATGTGAATATGTGTGGTATTTGAGAATACCTTTGTAACCAAAGCTATATCCTCCCGCTTAAAATTCAATTAATTTGGCGGCGATGACTATCTAGTAGAATAATGAGAGTGCATCTCAACAAGTGTTATCACCGTCGGATCTCCCTGACATCCCCCTTATTTAAGAGATAACGATGGCTGTTCGCTACAGTCACTCTCCTTGAATGGTGTTGTCATTCGTCGCTTACTCCCTACCGTTGTCTGAGTTTCTAGAGGGTCTCTAGATGCCAAGTAAACTAGCCAATGAGAGACCCTCGTGATACTTCTTGCTTTCTTCCTCCTACACTGCTATTTCTCGTACCCTATGCTACGCCTCTTTCTCTTTCTCTTCCTCCCTCCCTTCCCTCCCCTCTCCTTCTCTTTTACTCGTACCACGTGCTGGATTTCTCGCGTTGAGATATGACTGCCACATTATCACCTGATTATGTTATCACTTTGCATCGCCCGTCGTTCTTTTACCGCACCGGCTGAAGGTATCGTCCATCACGGTCATAAGGGTCTGCCGCTTGTAAAGACAGATCAGAATATAATTTTTAGTATCTGAATATTAATTGCACTCTATGCTTTATTCCTTCCACTATGTTTAATCCATTCCGCTTTCGAGAACAATGCTGATTTATATATAATAATAATATCCCCATTAATTACTTGTACGTAATACGTAATACATAAATTACTACTATCCGATAAAACAATTTAAGCTTAATCAAATCAAATTGCCGTAACAGTAGAATGAAGAAAATTTCTCGTCGCTATAATATTATTCCGTCGATCTTTCGTTTTATTCGCCATTATTAAAATTCGCGAAATTTGAACGCTTTGAACGCGACGGATATCCCGGAGGTTAACGCGGAATAAGCATAGACGGTAACTGGATCCGGTATAGTGTCGAGCAGAGAGACAGTTCAGGCGTGGGCATGGGTACCGCTGCGGGACCATCAGGTCGCCCACAGCTCATCGCCGAGCGATCACATCTCATCGCCTCGCACCATCGCGGACTATTACAAACAGAGCTCCCTTTTGCACCTCGCCCTCTCGCTCCGCCGTACCCAATTTCGCCGTGCCCTCTTTCTCCCTCGCACTCTGACTTGTTCGAGTCCGTGTTTCAACCCCATCGCGATTCCACCTCCGGTCCGACGTATCACTGGCGCTCTATCAACATATCCGACCGCTTAGCACCTACTTCCCAGGAGTGCGATACCGCTCGTAACTCATTTGAATTACACATTTCCCTCAGTCCTGCGAAATAATACGTACGAGGATCTGCATCAGCCGCGAGAATGCAAATGGTATCAGCCCGCGCTGAACTGAACTGAGCGCTCTCTCGTCCCACTTGTAATCACCGATCGTGAATCCGCACAATTTTAACCGGGCCCAAGCGAGCCCGGTGATACCGGTATGTTTGGATTTGATCCGATTCCACGGAAAGTGTCGCATGATATGACAAGCTGTGATTAAGTTGTAATTGAATCTGCGTTGAATATTTTACATTGATTTTACATTCGTTCAAAATTAATACGTTAATATTATCCTTCTATCTCCTGCTTCTAGTAATGTAAATTCGACAAAGATTTAGCTGAGATAAATAAGATTTAAACATTTTCTAAATGCGTTAATTATTTAAAATTCTCTAAAGTAATATAATATTTGAAAGTAGCCAGATAAATATATGTATTTTGACTATTTTATTAAATAAAAGCTGTCTGCATAACGTGTAATTGTATATAAATTCTTTTATATATAAAGAAATTTACATAATTAGAAATATCCTTTTGACGTTACTTCACATTTATGTTACAATACGTACACCTGATAAAAGGTATGCATGTGATGTGGAATTTTCAAGAAAATTGCGCATTCGACTAACACGTTCCGCATAGTAGAAGGAGTATTGATCATTAATGTAGCAAGTAGAAGCTGGCACATTAGAGATTCTAAGAATCTACGGGGAAACTTTGTACTCCCAGGAGTATTGGTAACGTCGCTCGATCAAGAAACAGAACCGCGAAGGATATGTGAAAAGTGGTTTCTCGAGATTCTGCTGTCTACGGCTCCCTGGCGCCTCACTTTGCTAATCGTGGCCCATTAAAACGCCCTTCTTCCACTCCTGAAACCATGAGTTTACCGCGCCGCCGCTACCCCCGCAAATTTTCTCGCTTTAATCTTGGCTGTAATGTCCTAACTTTCTAAACCTCAAAGACCAAGCGAACTTTCCCGGCTCGCAATAATGGGAGAATCGGACAAGAAAGGTGCTCTCATTTCTTGCAATAGTTCACGGTTATTGGTTTCTCGCTGTATATCTAATCGTTCGGTAGTCCTCTTCTAGAATCGTAATCATTGAACTTGAAGGAGATACGATAGCGGGGTGAATCTTGCAAATATGTGGCAATTAAAATAAAGTTAACTCGTTTTCAGCGTGATATTGATAATGTTATTAATGTTATATGTAAAATATCGATATCAAGGGACCTTCCGTTTATTTCATACAGGTTTAAATTATCATCAATAAAAAACAATAGAATAACGTCTGAATTACCATTAAATTTCGTTGCCAAGATGTTCTGAGTCTTTCCAAGAATATTTAAAAACTTCGATCGTTATGACGGACATTATACGTAAAACTATCGACACAAAGTTTCTTCCTTAATTCCAAAGTTTCACATCCAAGAATTTCGGCCATCATCGAGTGGCGTTAAGACGCATAATTCGATGAAATAAAGCGAGATCGGCAACAGGAGAAGCTTACTCGCAACGAGGACCAATTTCCGACGGCAAGAATTTCCCTAATTATTATTGACCATTAAAGCGATGAGCGTTATTATTTTAACGTCCGTATCTGCCGACCGGCCCCGGCTAATTTGCCTCCGTGAAATCGATTGTGCCGCGTGCGTTTGCACGTTCATAAATAATCAGAGCATGCTTATGGGATGAAAGATCGGGCAACCATACTGACGTCAGACATTATAATAAATTCGCTCTTTCGCGGCTCTCTAACGAATATTAATTAAATGGACGTCAACTATATCAATTATATTGAACCAAACTTGATATTCATTCAATTTTATTGAATAAGACAACTAGATTTTCTATATCACACAGTTTCATGCGGCCTACAATTATGATTAAAGCACTTCTTACATGTCCTCTCTCTCCCTCTCTCTCTCTCTCTCTCTCTCTCTCTCTCTCTCTCTCTCTTTTATTTCTTCTTCACAGTAACAGTGAAAGTTACGTATAATGTAATTTGTTCGAACGTGTGGCCTTCATGGCCAAAAGTGATTAATGATCACTCTTAACGTACATTTAATCTAATATGTCGGGTTGTTAACGAACAATTCGATAAATACGCACATACAAAAGCGTCGCATATCGATCGTTATCAAGCTCTCGTGTAATTCTACGACTCTCATTAACCACCCACCGATACACAATCCCTGACATCATTTTACCAGCTACGGGACATGCTGAAACGTTTGATAGCTGTTTCACGCTATGCCCAACAGATGGCCATCGATTAGGACGTGGTCGTTTTCAACCCTCTAAGCTACATCCTCCTAACACACCATCCTCTTCTAGCCTGAGCTGTGGATTTCGATGGGATGAATTACCGACGTGACGCAAAGACGAGGAAATAAACCTCATATCCCCTTATCTAAATAAACATACTACATTACGTTCTCTGTTCTCTCATGATCGTCAGAGAGCATTTTTTTCGATCTAACTTACTCTTATATGTACATCTTCTTGGTTAGCAGTCGTTGTTTTATACATGTCACATACTTTGCGTAAATATTAAGTAATATTGCGTAATATTGCAGTATCGTAATAATACTAAATATATTAAAAATAATCTAATGTGAGACACCATAACATATCTTTTGCACAAAAACTCATTTTTTTTTCTTAATAATTAATCGTACATCATTTACATTATTTCAACATTATGATCCGTAGTATTATAATTCTACGCTAAAATTCTAACGTTTGAGTTTAAAAAATAGTTGCTATAGGATTTATTTTTAATTTTATTCGTATGCTATAAACATCACATTTAATTTGTCTGAAGGTTATTTCTAAGATAATAGGACTTCATTATGTATTCTTCAATTTTATCAAGTAATTTTTTGCGGAGAGAAAATGTGTACTTTAAAGAATATGTATCAGTTAGTACATATAAATTATAAGTAAAATACGTTTCGTTGGTATTCTATTTTGTTTTTTACGACACATATACATAAAAAGAAATATTATTTTCTCACGCATTAAATATTCAGATAATCGGTGTCGGACTGGTCTGATGGAAGAATATGACGGCGAATTTCTTTGAAGATCCACCGAAAGCCAAAGACTTTAACTCCTCCCCCAAGGCGCTAGACCGCATGATTGCCGTAATTTTGACTCATTACAATTACGCTAATGCTCAGCTATCAATTAGCGGAGGCTAAAGAGGTTCGCATTAAATATAATAGATAATATCGTCGTCGTTACGAATCGTTCGTTGGTTCGTTCGTTTGTTATGCCTGGGGTCAGCGCGGGAATGAACGATGATAGTAGCGATGATGATTGCTATGAATTAAGTTTCTACGGTAAATCTTAATAACTAAATTATATATGTTTACAAGCAGCAGATGTTCCATTTACAGTAACTAGGAAAATATTCTTTAAGTTAGTTTCTCTGAATCATTAGTTTATTAAGTATACGAATATTTACCACTTTTATAGTTATTTGATATGTTAAATTAATGTAATATATTTTATAGAATCAATTTTATATATATATATATATATATATATATATATCGATTATTATTTGCATTATTCCCAGATACAACAATCCAATCCAATTCGAATAAAAATCAATCGCATATGCCGGATATGTCAATTATTTTTATTTGAAATAAATTAATAAAATAAATTGCGACAGAGTTACAGAAGGAAAGAGAAACCAATCTTTTCATTCGTAAACTAATTAAATTAATATTCAATGTTGAAACGTAAATAACAGAATTCCACGCTGCACAAGTCATTAATTCTCAGTACGTATGAATGACGGGCGAATATCAGAAGATGTTCTTTTTACCGCAGTTGGAAGATAAACGGAGAGAGGGTTCAACGTTTCAAAGCACGTGCTATAATTCCATTCGGGCGAAGATCTCGCCGAGTGTAGCAACATGTGCAGGGATGAACTTGATTTTCCTTGACTTGGCCGCATCTTTTTGCGTCTTCGCATGTGCGATCGTGCATCCTTAAATTTTATCTTCTAAGATCTGCATGGGCTTCAGCGCTTGCCACGTTGTGTCATATGTTATAAAAGTACATGTGGATCGTATCAAACAATGGATATTGTTTTCAAGATTTGAATTTTTCAATCTTATTGTAATATTGATGAACTTGTCATTTCAGATGAATACCATAGTCAATCATTTATTCCTATAAATACTTTAGATGACGTTAATTCAGGTACTAAACGTTATTCCTTTGCGTTCTATCATCGACTCATATTTTGATGATTTATTGCCTCGCATATGTGACGCAATACCCTCTCTTGAACCCATAAGTGCACGTTTAAACGATAAATCTTGGCAGTCAGGGTAGAAGGCTCTTTTCAGGTCTCCAGGTACGGTGCAGATTCGTGTCACTTGCTTATCGATACCTTCTCAAATATATTCTGTCGAATGTGATATTAAATTTATAAGAGATACGAAATTTACAATTTATTATATTTCTAATTTTGTAACATTCTTTATCTAATACCAACAGAAAAAGGAAACAAATTAGAAGAAGAATATTATTTACATTTCTTTATAATATTTAAATTATATTTAATTCATTTAACATATTTAATTTATAAGATAGTTCCTATAACGTGAAGATATTAATTTTAGTCTGATTAGTGTCTCTTAATTGCTAATTAGCGTTAAGGTAACTGTAGCGTTAAGCTAACAATCGATAATACTGCAATAAATCTATGGTTTATGATTGAGGTCAAATGTAACAGTTACATCGCTAAAATAATTGCCAAAACTATATTAATCAATAAGCTCTAAATGCTTTATGGTTTAAATAATAATTTCTTTTTAATTCTGCTAAGTATGTATATGTGTATGTATATATACATGTATATATAGAAGAAATAATATTAAAAATAAACCAATTTTATTATATAATAAATTACGTTATCAGAGTTTATTAAAGCATAATAACTACTAATAACACAATTAGCATTGCATTGTTATATAATTTTACAGTTGTTTTATATTTTATGACACATGAAATTATCATATCATTATGCACGCACACACACACACACACACACACACACACACACAAAATGTAAAATATTTAATTATTTCATTAAAAGATCTAATTTTCTGGTTTTAATATTGCCACAGTTATCTGGTTTTAATATTGCCTCTTATATAAATTTAATTTAGTAAATGCATATATATATGTATAATTGCTTCATGTATAGACATAAGATATACATAGGTATTTTTTATTTAATTTAATTTAAAGGTAAAACATACACGATGTCAATCACATGACATATTTTTCGTCTGGCCATTCCTGTTCGATGATGCCGCGATTTGACTTCAAGCATCCTGTGTAGGTAGGTATAGATTTTGCCGGGCAAGATTTCCAGTCAGCTCGAAGTCAGGATTGACGCCAGTCGGAGCGATTTATCAGAATAATGCACACGCCATTACCCTCGTGTCCCCACCTTAACCGAGATCTTGATTTCGCGCGAAGTTCCATGTAAGGCTACGGTTTTCTTTACTTACTTACTCCCTCGTAACTTTCAATCTACGAGCTGCAATATTATTGCAGATCGTCTCTCGCGACAAAATGTAAAAAATGTGTCTCACTTATTTAGGTGGTTTTGCTGAGATTTGTAGAGTAATGTCGCTGTCGTATTTAAGAGATTAAGATGGCGATAGAAAATACGTAACTGCCAAGATTTATGGTATTTGATTTATCCCAAGTAACTAATGTAAGAATATATTTGCGGACCGGTCATCTCACATTTTTTCGTTTCTTGTTTATATTTTTCAATCCATTGACATTTTTATAATTAATTACTCTAATCGTTATTAATTTCATCTTATAAATACTTAGCTTCGTAATTTTATATCACAATTACACATTGAAGTTTCTCTGGTTTGCGCCGGATACTTTACTGCATACGTGTTGAAATCCGAATGCTTGGAGCAGCCAAACGAATGAGGACGTTGTCATGGACATGGCTACCGTGTATTTGTTCGGTCGTTCCGTCGACCGGATCATATTAATCTACTGCTAATGAGCGGTCCTGATCAGCAGTAGAGATGCATAGGTTTTATCTCCAAAGATACAGAAAACGCCCTCATTATGAGCCAACTCGAGTGTGCCTCGTGGTCGGCTTAATATTTAACGCGTCTCGAATCGTTCCATCACTGTTGATATTTCTCCAATCCGAAGAGAAAAAGGATTAGATCGTATTTGTAAACAAGCTTCAAAAGTTAGCTATAAATTATACAAAAATTATAAATTATACGGCTTCCTGCTAATTACAAATAATTCAATCATTATTTTATTTTTAATTTATGATGAAAATTTAGATAGAGAGAAAGAGAGAGAGAGAAAATTTTCAATTAATTCTGGAAGCTTCAATTAGGCTATTTGTATCGATACACAAATTGCTTGAAAAATATATTTACTTGAAAAATATACAGCATTTTAAATTTTAAGTTTGCATAATTTTATATTAAATCGATATCTGCATGTTTTTGTATTTTAATTGGAGTTTATCTCAATAAAAGCGATGAAAATATGTCAAAGAACACATCGTAATATGGAATTATTTGTAATAGATTCCGATTAAAATTGTTAAATTATTCTCTAGATTCCTATTGTGTTTTTTAAAGAAAACAAAATAATTTTGATTAAAATCCATTCCATAATACATAGTAAAAATATTTCTTTAAATTATTTTGTATATCATTTTACGAAAAGACGCGTATTTTGTGACGGAACGAGTTGTATTATATAGCGATTGATTTCGTCAGGTCACAAAATAATTAGTAAATAATTCAGCGTTCGGTTCGTTTATTTAAATGTACACGGGAGAACCCCACATTAAAAATCCAGCGTCTAACGAGCGGTTTCATGGCCAATCCGAATCACTGGCTGATTCTTACCCCCATCCTTTCCTCTTTCGCGCGCTTCTTCGTCTCTGTGGGACTTTTACACGTGCCGTACCATTAATCGTTCGATTAAGTCGCCTGATAACTCCTTTTCGAGCTGAAATCTTGTTCGCGTACCACCAGCCGGCGTCATAATTCCCTAGCTGTAAATCCCGTGCGTTACGGCTTTAGAGAAACTGTATAGAAAAAGAACCGCTGTGTTGCTAAAGGAACTACGACCGCCTACCTGGAACATCTGAGTCACTTTTTCATGCCGCAATTTTTTTTATCTCCGCAATGCAAACGTTATTTTTGGGATGGAACAGGAATATTTAGATAACACGAAAATGTATATTTTTATAAAATTCAGAAAAAAAGTGGTGTATTTCAAACATGAACGCTCATTAAGTCTTTTAAATGCAGATCTATGAGAACTTTCTATGATTTGAAGATAGGAGGTGTGCTTCTCTCTTGTAGCGTATAGCTATTATCCGTTGCGTGCACTCCAATGATAAGTATATACGTTCGCAATCTCTCCCAAAGGGTTAATTACGCATATCTGTATACTTGAAATGAAGAAGATAAATAAAGATCTTGCGATAAAATACAAAAGCAAAGTGAAATGTAAATATATTTATGTCCTTTTTAGAAAATGATACGATTTATTATATTCAATAAATAATAATAGATACTTCTCAAACGAGATGAGCATTGTGTTTTCAATAGCTTCGTTTAACGTACAACGGATTTGAATAGAAATGTTGTCGGTTGAAAATAGTCTTTTGGAACGGAAGCAACAAATAATCGGTTGGAGGTGTGGATGTAAACTGTGCGCGACGCGTTCGTCATATATATAGGGGAAGAAAGAAATAGCAGAAGGAAGAAGACGAGAATGAATGCAAGCGAAGATCGAAAGAGACAGGAAGAGATGGAAATATTCTGGGGAGAGTGCGCTTAGGAGAGTGTATACGTGGACGCGCCCCATATAATCTCGACGATGCCTCTCTAGTCTTCTCTCCGCCTTAGATATCATCCTTGATCCGCGTCGAGGAGTCATTTTCATGCCACTATGAATGCCTGTCATTGCATTTCGGTGCACATGATTTTCATAAACGTATAATAGATTTCACGGCATAGAAAGCTTCCTTTTCATATTAAATAGATTTATAATTTACACAACACACATTTTGACAAATTTCTACAGTCAATATTTCTAAGAAATTTCAATGGGTTAAAAATGTAATATTTTTACAACATAAACAAATAAATTAAAACTTACGAAAAGAAGAGCATAAAATTACAGCACAAGATATTGTTTGTGATATTTAATAAATCACATTTACATTAACAAAAAATTTTTAGACGTTTTCTAGCCATCTTCAGTAAAATAACAAATATCAGTAAAACGCAGAATTTACATAAATCTGACATTAAATTCAGCTGTCAAAAATATAAATATGTATAAACGTATTCTTTCATCTTGTAAAAGTACATCATAAAACGTGGTTGCAGTGCCAATTATCATATTGCAAATTATGTAGAACAAGAATTTCCAGATTCTAATTTAAAAATTAAATTATCGTTAATATCTTCTAGTCAATTTTATAAGGATTAACAATTCGTTACCTATTTTACAGACAAAATGAATCTTATGCATTTTCCTCACGCAGATGGAAATTCGTCGTGACATTGTGTATTTTATTGAAGATGGCCAGATTGTGGCCGAAACGTCTAAAAATTTTTTATTAATGTAATGATTTATTAAATATCACAAACACAATATCTTGTGCTGTGGTTTTTTTAGCTCTTCTTTTTGTAAGTTTTGATTTATAAACCACGTTTGTTACAATTATAAATAAATTAAAATTTTATTAACAAATCACATGTAATAGTTGACACAATTTTTTTAAATTTGTGTCATTCGTATCTAAAATCTTTTTTCTACTCATAATGCATTTATTAAGAATGTTATAATAATATATGAGAAGAGAAAAAAAGGAATTGAATTTTCAGAAAAAAATTTTAATTTTTTTAATAAAAAAAATTATTATGAAACATGAACTTGTGAATTTCCGTGTGCAGTTTACAATCATATATTCAAATTTACCGTCTAAAGTAAACCGTATGTTGGACATCGCCACGATTTATTACGTTGACACGTGTCTCTGTTGCATATTTTGTTCCTTTGTGGTTCCCCTCTCTTAACGGCGATTAAAATATATATTCAGGATTAGAACCGTCTAATTTCTTAAGTTTTTATATATATATATATATGTTTTTCACGTAATAGATGCATATATTTTTATGTAAGAGAACGCATGTTAATTATGAATTATTTTTTATAGAAAAAGATATATATTTTACAAACTAATTGATTTTATAAACTAATGAATTGTCTATAATTTACTTTTTCACGTATATTTATACATAATGTTGTACATATGTACATGTTTATAGTGTTTTATTCTGCTTACATGACCTTTAGAAGCCTTCTGATAAAATTCGCAAATAACGTTAATAAAAACGTTACTCATATATATATATATATATATGTATATACATAATGTTTAATATAAACTTTATGAAATATTTTTTATAAAAATGAGTGCAACTTACCATTACTGCTCTATTGGCAACAGACTGAAAAGACATAAAAAACGGACGTCTAACAACCGACAGTTGAGTAATGGATTATATTCCTTCCTGATCGTAGGTATTAAAAAATGGTAAATGCTCTTAATGACGGCATTAATAATTGTATTCACCAAACCGCCAGTATTGACCTGAAGACACCCATACGTGGCACGCCCGTAGAATACCCTTGTAACGATCTGGTTCGCATTCATCTGGGCGGAGAGATCGTTTGTGAATGAGCGAACATTCAATGGCCGCACTTTTGATCTCGGCATTATTAATTATCCGCAAGTAGCTGCGAACATTCGGATCTTTTCCTGCCCATCTAAATTTCGTAAATCATCTAAATCTTCGATTTGACGGGTTCATTGGCCATCGACTGATTTTTGGTATATCCAATATTTATCTATTATTACTTCAAGAAGCTTAAAGAAGCTTCTATGTAAAATATGAATACTTTAATATATAATATATGAATCTTTGAAAGAATTTTTTTCTTCAGTCTCATTATTATTAAAATAATTTGCACGCAACGCAGCGTGTATCCGACTAGCGGATGTAGGCGTCCCAAAGATTCCAGTTTGTTCCCCGATCATCGATTCGCGCTAGATCACCGACTTGAGATCGCTCAAGGCAGTCAGAAATCGTTTGGTAGGTGACCCTTATCGCCTTATTAGAGGATGCGCTCCCTGTACTTAATACTTTACAATGGCTTATCTCTCGTACATGCGCGCCTTTATCTTGATCCGGTATCGATACGTCTCTTTCATGCCCTTCGGACCGGGCATACTTAACACAGACCGTCATTACTTAACGGAGAGTAATAAAGTTGTATTACCAATTAGCCCATCCCGTACAAGCACGCGCATGAACAGCTCGCGCCGATAGTTGGTAGCTTATCGTAGTTGCAATCGTTGCGCTGCCTCGTTTCGATCTCGCGAGGAGGATAAAATCGATGATCTGAAGGATAATCATTGTTATCTTACGAACAGAGTACTTGTTTCGAACGCAAGTACATACCGTCGTCACGATCGACAGATGAATGCAAATCGCGAACTTAGTCACCGTGAATATTATAATAAATGGCAACTGGAGCCAATTTCCTCGTTGCGCAATGATGCGCAATAATTGTACAGTGGCTAAGGATGGCCCAGCGCAAAAATCCACTGATCGCGCCGCTCAGTCGCAGTCCGAAAAAAAGAATGCGGAAGTGCAGGGCACGGGACGAAGGGACGGGCTTGACTTGTAGTTTGGCAGAGCGATTTTTATTCACAACGGGTGGTGGTAACTGAGCAACCGCGGGGGGGCGACGAAGGGAGCGAGATGGAAAGACAAACAAATGGATAAGTGTGAGTGTGTCCAGGATCGTAATTAATGGGTAGTTTGGCGGTCGGCTGGACAGCTGTCCTCTTTTTTCTACGGCGACGGACGGAACCGTATAGCCGACGGAACGTCGCAGCAACCGAAAAGTAGAGAACGAGAAAGAGAAACGCGGAAACCTCCTCACAGTCCAACTTAGACACGGCTCCAGACATGGCGGAAGGAACAAGATGGATTACCTGACACTACCGGACAAGATCAATTGAATTTCTATTTGGACGTAACCGAGCCCTCCACTAGGTACCCACTTTCCCCCTTTTCTTCTCCTACGAATATCCTCTCCGCATGAGCGTTAACGTCTAATTCTTCTTCTAGACTTTACAATTTCCCTAGGTATTTTTTTTACAAATTAAAATTAAATGATTAGAGCTGATGTCAAATATGAAATTGCTCATCAAATTTTGTTTAAGAAATATTTATTTTACACGCAAACGAATCAACGCAAGCAATTTATTTCCTTAACAATCACTAATTGTGGGCTGCTACATACACACACACACACACACACACACACATATATATATATATATATATATATATGTATGTATGTGTGTGTGTGTGTGTATAAAATATTATTATCGCATATGTATCGCATAAGAACATAACGATCACTCCTTCGATCTTTATAAATTTGCAACAATTTATTGATAATAAATAATATTGTATCTGTAATATACGGTTCCTTTTAGAAATGTATTTATTAACATTAACGATATATTTAAAGTAAATTATAAACAATAAACTTTTTTGCTGGAAATATGATAATGGACTTGATAATTTTCACGGTGGACCTCTTAATTTTTTATACGCGCAATAACAACATAGAGTCACGCATCCTTCTCTTGCTGTCTCTGAGTAATAATAAATGACTTCGGCAGGAACTGTCTAATTACCTTCATGGACACTGCACAGATGCACGATGCAAATACTGATAATCATGTAACTTTTTTGTCACTGGTTTTACTACGTCGGTTGAATTAAATGTTGAGTTAATTAATAAAATAAAATTGAAAAAAATTTAAAATAATTAAAAATAAAATACCTGGGGATTTGTTGTATATCTTAACTTTTAGTACATACGATTATCATTCGTGTCCTGCACATTTCTATTCTTTGAAATACTAGAGACATGGCTAATTTTATAAATATTAACGCAAATTTCGTTATCATTATAACGCAGCTCTTTTACCATATAGAAAGAAAATGTTTGATTGAATTAATTGGATTTCTGATGGAAAATGAACGATCCAGAATTCTAGTTAAGTCTACTAGATTTCTGGTTAAATCTACTGAATGTTGGTTATTTTAATTAGAATTTTAATAGATTTAACAAAAATCTTATAGATTTAACTAGAATTCTGGATCGTTTATTTTCCATCATTTTAGTTAATTCAACCAAACATTTCTTTCTATGCATCGTAAAAAAGCTGTTCAGCGATGTTATAACGATAACGAAATTTTTAAGAGTTACGAAATAGCTGATTTTTACTTTTTTCTTTTTTTTAATACAATTTTATAAATATTTTATAAATATTTTATAAATTTTTTTTTTACAATTTTATAAATATTTTCTAAAAATGTTAAATATATGTAAAAATTACTCGATAATTTTTGTACACTTGTAAATGATAAAAATTTATCCAAGACATGACCTACTTGTCGTGTAATAAATTATCGGATAATCATCGTAGTTGTTTTTTTTTAGGTTTTTAAGGATAATATTTCTTTTGTTAAAATTTTTGTTTTTTTTTTCACTGAACATTTGTTCATGTTTTACATTTGCAATGATATTTTATAATAGCTGAGGCAACTCTTACTTATATCTTCTTCGCTTTTTACTAAATAATTATTAGGTGTTGGAATTAATTCGTAGCGTTTTTAATGAAAGAATGTTATTTATTTCACATGAGCATTAAAAAATACATTAATGAAAGTACTTCCCATCACTTGTAAAACGCTACGAATTAATTCCAACACCTAATATATATAAATAAAATGACATGTTCCATTAAATTAAAAATTGAATACAAATCCAATGGACTCATCTGACTAAATAAATTAATATATACATATTTATATGTACATATATACATATTTGCACCACTAATATGGAACATAATAAACTCAAATAAAAATGATAGTAAATTGGTGTAAGATAATGACAATACAATACATATATATATATATATCGATCTGTACATACGTGCAGCCTTAACACAGTATAATGATATGACAACGTATGTCTGAATTTGTAATCGTGTCACTTTTCTATATGCGTCATTCGTCTTAGCGAATGTCATATCATTGGCGTTGTATATCGCATAGAACAAATATAAGCTTTTTTTGCAGTTAATAACCGATTATAATTATCGCGCATTCGTCGGCCAATGTAGTTTACTCTTACAAGACTATATTTTTCTCAACAATATATGACTACTACAAATAATCGGGTAATTATATCTAATGACCGCGACGAAGAAGTGTAATGATAATGAGCTACGGATAACGTCGATGGACACAAGCGGCTGGTGTCAATCGGCTGTAATCTCGATCATAAATATCAAACAGCGCGTATATACACATATAGATATAGCGTATAACCGAATGCGTGAATTGGGGTGTTAATGAGCCAACTCGGTGATGATAACTCGCTAAATGCCGGTACCGTACATGCAAACCGCTTATTTCAACCCTCAAGAACTTGCATCTGCATTTCGTACGAATGCATTCGCGGTGTCTGTATGGTAATGCCATGACTTCGGCCAACAAACCGGCAATGCATCGTTAGCCCGA
Organism: Acromyrmex echinatior; assembly: GCF_000204515.1. Next base: position 1,221,386 of record NW_011627153.1, read on the forward strand.
CTGGCTGGCAGATAAATGACGTGGTCGCCTCACATCTGACGTGAATGAAGCCACGATGGCTTACCCGCGTATACCTACATGCGTATTTACGCGCGCGTGTGCAAGTCCGTAGTCGATGTGCCCGTACAACCTACGCCATTCCACCCGGTGATCGCAATAACTATCTAATGGTACATTGAACGCCATCGTCTAGCCATCGTGCAACCTCGACTTTCCGCGTGCGAGCTTTACTCAGATCAATTAAATATTTTGTCGATCCCGCAGAATTTTAGCCCGGAGTGACTGTCCGCGCAGATTTATCGGCCTTCGTTAACGTTTGATGCCCAGTAAGCGATCTGTGTAATGATTATTGCGAGTGCGAGCATAGGTAAGTAGGTTTAATGAAATGTTTCGTCAACCTTGAAGTACTAAGTCACGGCGATCTAGATCCAGTTGATCCTACGAGCATGTCAAAATGATTTTATTTAACGAGAATAGATTTCGTGGGAAAATATCGATCAGTGATTACTATTATTCTTTAACGATCATATCCGGTCGCCGAAGCGTATGATTTATGTAATGGTTTTTCCAACACGCTTACATCATAACTTCCCTTAGGCATTTAGGTTATTTTTACATTCATTTACGCTGCAGTTTTCTAATACAAAACTTTCAACTTTGTACGATCCGGAATATTGTAAATAGTACAAAATAAAAATTTTAATGTATATTATTTTTTGCATATAATTATTCTGACATGGTCTTTTCGCGCATTAATTATTTTTTATAGAAAGAGATTATATTTTATTATTAAATTCAGATTAATTAAAAATTTTATAATACTATTTTAATCGATTACTTAACTTTTTTTTTAATTACTTGCTTAATAATCGATACATTTATGTAGGTTTGTTATCAATGAGATAACAGACCTTTTGTAAATTTACGACATTATTATTAATAATAAAATGAAGTGTCATAATTAGATTATTATCGGTATCTTAATCGTGTGAAATTATTTTTCGGCTCAGATGGCAGTTTCTTGAATGCTTGAAGTATTTAATGTGCGTGCAAAATTTGGGAGTGGCAGTTACACACGATACGCAGCTACAAGAGAGGGTAGAAATTGTCTTCCCTAGCAGCAGAAGAATCCACTGGTTTCCGGTACACGCAAAAGTCTCATTAACTTTCGCCACCCGATATACATCCCGTTTTAAAATGGATCTACTGTTCATCGACCAGAAACAGTGAGAATAGTAACCGACCAAAGAATACATTTGTACACAATAAAGGCTAATGTGATTGCAACAATAAAAAGATGATATAAGTTTAATGTTTTGTAAGTATTAATAGATTAATAATTGATATTACAGATAAGCATTTTGAATTCAAGATCAGTTGTACCATTTATAATTGATTGGATACTGAATCTCTCTCCGGTTTTAGTTTTTTTATTTTCCGACGTATAATTTAATTTATTCTCGATATAAATTATCGATTATTAAAATTATGCTAATGTGCATGTAATAGGTTAACGTCACATATATATCAATGATCAAACGTGTGTTGCTTTAATTTACAACATTATGACGGAACATCCTACGCACGCCGCGATGAGAAACGTCGACGATTCCACGGCGGATGAGCAGCTAGCGAAGCATCGTGACGTCGGTGGACTATCATCGTATCAATGCGGCGGAGATTGACAGTCCTGGTCGTGATAAATGATATTTCCAACGTCCTACTCCCCCTGTACCCGCTCTCCTTCCTCCCTCGTACCACTGCGGATCCATCCCCGCTGAGTTCGGCTCGGCACGAGGGTGCCCCGACCGAGCAGACTGAGTAGTGAGGAGGGAAGATATTCGCGGTGAGAAGTAAGTAAACACGTTACGCAAACAAACGTTGAATCGATAATCCTTCTCTCCTTAAAAGTACACTTCATACGTGAAATTTTTAAAATATTTTAATATATCTGAAAATATTTCTTTATTGAAACGTATCGATTCTTGATTAAACAACTCCTTGGAATTCTTCGATATAAAAACGGCTCTTCGAACACCAAGCACACGCGACAGTGTGAAATTTGAAAAATTAAACGCTCCAAATTTGTCAATGCTTACTTTATGGGACATGATGACTTCCCGTTCTTTATGATGAATGATGAGTCACAAATACTTTCGAGTCGTAAACTCGAGCGATGATACCTGAGACCCTTATGGCTCTTCTGCATTTAAATGTGAGACTATAAAATTATTTTCAACGTTACAGGAAATAACGTTAGCTTAGTTTTTTGCGATGTCTGTATTAAAAGAGAAATTGATCGCTTTATAAAGTGCACTTCATGAAAAGCCTCGAGTCAAATATAGACAATATATCTATGCAATTACATATTTCAACATCTAAAGTGTGTGATTGATTTTCAATTTCCCACGAGCTGAAGTAACTATATAAGCACACATTTTGTGAAGATGCAAAATTTATTAAGTTCCTACATATAATACGGCAGAATTATTTTCTTTGTCGGAATACTTTATACATCTTTGACAAAATAATTTAACAAGGTATCAGATATAATGGAAAACCGTGTGTGAAAAGCATAGGAAACACAACAAAGCCAGGTTTCTTCTTAGATTTTTCGGTGTCCTTTGCCGACAAAGATTGGGCAATTGTTCGAAAATTTCATTCGAAAAGACACGTTCTATCCCAGCGTGTCTCAGCATGATCTAGCGACGTTTTGATAGTTATTGTTCGAAATAAATTTATTATAGGAGACATGTGTGTATAAAAAATGCAAATTTATTATTTTTACGTTCAAGGAAAAAGATTTGCAATTAGAAATATTATAGATTTAACACTAATCGAATTATTTTAACAATAACAAATAAACAAAATGCTAATGGACTCTCTATAATAAAAATTATAAAGTGTAGAAATACAGGCTATGTGGGAGCCAACTGCAGAACTTATTGCATAAAACATATTTTTCAATTGTACATAAAGAAATCTGATGTTCACTTCAACTGTTCAACTTACGTTACAACTATACATTTAACATGTTTCGAATACATGGTTGAGGTCTCTTCAGAAACCAATAGAGAGATAAGAAGATTAAGTAACGAGATTTCATTTTCTCAAAAAAAAACTTTAGTGCTAAATTATTCACAGAGCAATGAGAGCTGCTCACATGACAGTTGAAAGACTGTGTGGAGAAATTTGGGTATACAGTCATGAACAAAGTGTAATCGATGAAAATATAAAACTGTCATTTAAGTATGAAAATTGGTTCAGTCAATGTAATATTAAAAGAACTGTATAAGTAATTATTGCGTCCTTATTGTAACCGACAAACGCTGTCTCAAATTATTATATTAAAGTTTTTAAGACAAGTATATATTTAATTTTAATAAAATATTTAAGATATCAAAATAAATTATTATTTTATATTGATATATAAAACCATAGATGACATAATTGGTCGCAGAATGGCACACCGCAAATGAAATACAAATTAATCATACAATAATAGATACCGTCTGGCTTGATTTCGATATCCCCAATTTTCCCAAATGGCTACAAACGTCTTTCTCTCTCTTTCTCCCTCTCCTTTTCTCTTTCTTTCTTCCCCTCCCTTTCGTTTTTGCGAAAATTCCTTATTTCAATGGTTGCTCACATGGCGGAGAATCGGCTAGGGATTGAGCACATATGTCACCCTATGAGATGTTACACCGTTCGAACAACGCCAAACCTACGCAATCTGCTACATTAACTAATACATTAATAATGTAAATATGTTTCTCAAATATTTTATATTTTATACAGTTGTACTGGACTTAATTTTTATACGCAATATTTTTAAATGCAGCATAATATTTAGAGAATAAAGTGGGTTATACAAAATTATACAGTTTTGTATTTAGATTGTTATAAGTTTTACTATGATTGCGATGTCTCTATTTTACTTATTTAATACTTTCATACTTGTACATTGATGATTGATTATTGAAAGCATGTCAAGCATGTAAAAGTAGCAAGATGATTTGTTGAATGTTGTCATTTTTTATTTAGTTGACTTTCTTTAGTTACGGTCTTCTTTTTGAAATAGAAACTTTCAATTTATTGCCGCCCATGGTCGTAAAAATGGTTCAGTTTTGTTCTCGATTTCATCTTTACCTGCCTAACAGAGAATAACCTTATAAAGGACTACATATTGTTTCTAATACAATAGTCACAATAGTCAGTTCATAGTAGCTTGCATAAAAACGTCTAGTGAAAGTTAAGACAAGCGTGACAAACTTTTCGATGGAACTGAGGTAACATACAAAATCTGAAAATTTTACGTTATTATAAAAGAAACTTGTAAAGCATAAAAATTATTTTATTTTGCAACATTCCAAGATGCATATTATTTAGATCCTTTTATTTCTTAATAATTATAATAAGCTTAATAATTATAATAAGCATGTCATCATAAAAAAAAAACATTGTCACACATATATAATAAGATAAACTTACATAGTTGAATACGTCGATATTAAACTCACATTGAGAGCAATCAAATTGCTATCAACGTGTGATAATTATGCTATTTTAATTTTTAGAAAACGTTTTTACAACGTATACTATATTATATGTCGACGATATAACGCAAGCTAGCGAAAATAAAGTCAGTAGCCAAAATCATTAACGAAATGCTCCCAACTCGGAAACCCTCGACCCTTCCTACAAGTATCACCCGTCAATGATTATTATTTATTGCTATCATGCCAGTCGACTAACATAGAATGCATTTCACGTCCACACGCGTGAGAGTGCGGAAGCATTCTTCTAGCGTCGTTTAATTCACCGTGTACGCCTAAATTTGACTGTATACATGTGACGCGTACGTATGTGTGCGTGCATGCAGCGCGTGGATCGGCCGTTTAGAATCCCCGCCCGTAGGATTGGTCACTATTTCGAACCCAACTATCAATCACTTTTTTCGGCCGTGTTTTACTATTTATAGTTTGTCCGCAAGGCCGTCTATTATCTTCCGTTAAGGATAATTGTTTTCTTTTAATTATAGCCCTCTTTATCGTTGACGCCTTGTCCATTGTGTTTAATCAATACATCTCACTTAAACGTCTTAATGTTTCCGTTATTTTATATAATCGACGTATCATAAACATTCGACGTGTAAATATAACATTCGCTGTGTAAATATGCTTACAAATATTAACGTTAAGGAGAAAGATTATTCCGTGATTTCGTTTGACTAATACATAATATAAACAGATATTCGTGCTTCTACACTCGTGGCAATTGTTTCTAATCCTGACGACTATTTACGAATTAATAACTAAAGTGAACAAATTTCGTAGAATCGGAGAAAATTAAAAGAAAAAAAAAGAATGAGAGAAAAATATTATACAAAAACTAAAGAAAATATATATAAACTCTGTTAGTTTCATTTTCTTACGTCTGTTTTTATTTATTCTGATGAAAAAGTTAGATAAAAATTGTTTAATAACAAAAACAAACAAATTCTAAAAATCTATTTTCCGAACAATTTTGCGACTTGGAAGAAAACAAAAAAGAGGTACTATTATTATTAATAATTAATCAGTTTTGAGAAAAGAAATTTACTTCTGAGATTTTTAAGTTAAAAATGAAGATTTTAAATTATTAATGTTTCCGATATATATTTTTTTGCATTTCATAATATTTTTTGTCATTTTTGTACTTAATTTATAATATAATAATAATAACAATATATAATACGTTTAAACAATATAATGAAAATTACCGTGAGATTGTTAACGTATTACTTTTATAAATAGTTTTATATTAAATGTAAACTATTTCCCTTCTCTCAGTTGACGCTCGATTCTATGGCAAAGATGTACGTAGCACGTATTGTGTGAGGTTGAGGTCGGGTTGGAAAGAGAAGAGAGGGAACAGCATAGGTTTTGGTGTCAGTAGTGTGAATAGTGGGAGGAGACTGCAGCATCGAACAGCAGATCAAAAATCGAATGTATATATTGGGGGTGGCCTTAGCAGTGAATGAAAGAGCAGCTGACAAAGAGACAGAGCCCCCCTGCGATAC
>NW_011627153.1:1227512-1252397 GCF_000204515.1 Acromyrmex echinatior
GTTCAGCAAGAGGCGCCTATGGTGACTTTTGCCAAGGGTAGTGTCCCCCTCTCTCCATTCTTTCAAAGACCTCTGGTCACACATTGAAAGCTCAGGGTTTTCGATAGAACCGTAAAGTCTTCCCCTCCTCTTTCCTCCCTTCCCGTTATACCAATAACACCCCTAGAACAACCGAAAATCGAGTCTGTGTAGGATCACAGCAGTGACTCTTAACTAGTCTTACCGTATGCTTCGATTTCATGAAACGGCTAAATGTGAATTTATATGTATATACGTTTTGTGAATTTTAAGTCGTGAAGTCTTACATTCGGATTTAAGTGCAAAAATTAGACATTTTAAATAAATTTATGGCCAGTTGTTTGGCGTGCAATAATTGTAATACAGTTGTACATAACCATTTCAAATAAGAATATGTGATATAATCAAGAAACGTGTGGTAGTGTCTCGCGTAAAGTATATGTGTTCGCGATACAGACAGCGACACCGACAGACAACAGTGTCAATCATTTAAACATGAATTTGTGATAATATGAATACTTGATAATATCAATATGAATTCAAATAATGGTTCGTACTATTGCCCGACAAATATACCATTACATCAGACGTATTATCAGCAAGCATTAACGCAAGAGAACAGACCTGAAGGACACGTGTCATCATCTACCAGTTTATTAAGGGATACACTAGTACATGGCAAAAAAACAGTGACACAAAATTATGCATATTCATACACAAACGTAAATGGTATGACTTCGTCATATCAAATCACGCCAAACAATCAAATGATTTCGCATAATTCATATCAAACCTGTTCTGTAGAACATCCATCATCATCTAAAATATCGGTGATGGAGTGTGAGGAATTTTTGAACAACTTACAATTAGGAGGACAAGATCAACAACAAAAATACAATAAATATGATCAAAATTATCAAGGACACAATTATGTGCAATCACATAATTATACTTTATGTACTCCTGGACCATCCACTACTTCAGTGCAATGTGAAGACAAATCAAAGCAGCAAGTCATTTTTAATGTACAACAAGAATTGCAAATTGACAGCTATAACAGGAATAATAATAATAATAATACAAGAGAAAGAAACAAGAATATTAGAATGTCCAAGTATAACAGAGTACAAAGAGAGCCTTATTCTAACAACGTTGTAAATTATCCATGGATGTTTAAAAGGACAAATGGTTAGTTATTTTACTAATATATATTATAGATATTATAACATTTATATCATATATGTATATGAACATTACAATAGTAATCAGAGAACTGTTTAAATTTGAATGACCTCTATTCACATTTTTATCTTTTCTAAAGAGTCATGAATATTTTACAAATTACAATAGGTTTTTCTTATTTATTACATTTTTAACAAATAATTAAATCTCACTCGCAACTTTTGAAATATCCAATCATCTTTATTTAAAATTAATAAAATCGGGGCATATATAGGATGATTGGGACCAAAGCAGTAAAGATTGTCGATTGCTTTTATACAGAGCTGCATGTCAGTCCAATAAATAATTAAAAATATATGATAATATTTTTAAAAATTAGTTGAATAAATGAAATCCAATATCTCTCCATTAATTTTTAACTACATACTAAATTTATCCTTAATATATATTATTTATTAATACGAAAATTATTGATTACAGTCCAAGACAATGGAATTGAGCAGAAGCGCACGAGGCAAACCTATACGCGCACTCAAATCTTGGAACTGGAGACAGAGTTTCGTTTACATAAATATCTTGCAAAAAAACAACGTACAATGTTAGCTCAAAATATTTCTTTGACTGAGCGTCAAGTTAAAATTTGGTTTCAAAATCGACGAATGAAAGAAAAAAAATCGCCGAATACATTAAACATAATCGAAACATCACCATCGAAATTAACAGTATCAGAATCCAATACGCAGATGATAATTCACGAAACTCAAGTATTAAATCCAGCGCAACAGACACAATTACAACCTCCACAACAATTTTATGAAGAACATCAAAATTATTTTCCTAATCAAAATATATCAACAACTCATTATTTAAATAATACGCATTATTGAAATAATTCTGAAGGTAATAACTAATAATAGTCACTTTGTACAGTGATTCTGTAAATAACTTCAATTATTTTTAAATAATAGGAAAATATCAATTACTCTGGATAGAAAAATTTAGTAAAATTAATTAAATTAATAAAAAAAGTTAATAACATTGGACAATAAATAGAAATGAGTAAAAATTAATAAATTCTTACTAATTTATATGTTTATTCTTTAATAGTAATTTTCATTTTAATATTGAAACATTAATAATGATTTTTTTGTCATAAATGAGTATAGATAAAAATATTTTTTGAATGACGTAATTATTTTGCACTAAATTACAATAAACTTTGATATCAAAATTCATTGCAATTATTTGCATTTATTGTACATATATATTTCAAGAAGTATTTGCGATGAGAAGAAAATCAATATAATAATTTTTTGTAGATATACTTAGACCTACATTGGCGTTTTAAAATTAATCGAGATAGTTTTAAGAAACGAACTTATGCCAAACTGAGGACAAAGTTGGTCCTTCACGCTGGTTCGTAAAGAGAGAATGCCGCCACGGTCGAGATCGGGGCAGCTGACCTTGCAACCACTATGATTTATGGCCGAGCTAAACAACGAGCATCCTATAGCTCAGGTACACGAAAGCTTGGCCCTTCACATCGCATTTTCTCCTGAGTATTCTTTTCCTAACTTTGCATTTCGTCAGTAGATTTTGCTCACGAGTATTGCATACGTCATCCAAAAATATTTTGACGTTCAGAACAAAATTCATATACAATTTGATTAATGATAGTATCCGCATTTAGATCGCTACTAACCAGAATATCGATTACATTTTCCAAACATTTCTTTTTTTTTACTTGTCGATTGCTACAATAAATTTTATATAAGAATACATATAAATTAAAATAAATTTATAATAATTAATTATAATCCGTTTGTAACATCTTATGTTAAATGAGATCTTTCTTTATGTATATGATTGTGAAATTTAATAATAAGTGAAAACCAAGAAATGTTTAACGCAATAAGCAGAGAAAATCATATTTATTGATAAATATTGTAAAATTTTTACACGAAAATATTATTAGGCACCAACATATTTGCTTTAACCAAATATAGCCTTGATCTTTACTTATTGTGTTGCATATATTTCTATCATGTTCAAATTAATCATATAATTTTAAACAAAATGACATAGTATATGGATTTTATCTAAAATGTAATTAATATTACATTTTATATATACATATACGTAAATGTATATGTGTGTGTGTATACTATATATATATATATATATGTATATACTATTTTTATAAATATTTTAAGCATTATAGAGTAATGTTTAAAGTATTTCTTTTATATACAGAGTATTCAGCGTAACAATCCGCACGATTTTTCAGACACTTCCGACAGTTAAAAAAAAGATTGAAGGGTGAGTAATCATTTGTTTTATATAGGCTACATGCGATAAAAGAATTAAACATTTTTTTTTCATAAGAAAATTAAAGTCATCTTAAGTTTTTTAATATCATATAATTTTTTTCATAATATTGTAGAAGTCTTCAAGATGAATTCAAATCACTGTTGAAATATTACTTTTTTTTATTAACATTTTATTGATTTTATTACATATTTTATTAAATAAGTACATGTCTATGTATGTATGTATATATGTATGTTCTGTGTTCTAGTCAAAGATTGTAGTATTGCTGTTACAAATAATGTTACAATTTTGATATTAAGTATTAATTAAATCAATAAAAGTGACATTTCGGTAATGATTTGAATTTGTCTTGAAGATCTCTACAATATTATGGAAAAAATATTGTATGCTATTTAAAAAATTTAAGATGACTGATTGTTTATAAAAAATTTTTTTTTAATTCTTCTATCACATATTGTAACCTGTATAGAACAGATTAATATTCATCTTTTTAACTTTTTTTTTTAACTGTCGGAAGTTATCTGATAAATCATGCGGACCGTTACGGTGAACACTCTTTGTGTGCGTGTGCGTGCGTACGTGCGTGTGCGTGCGTACGTGCGTGTGCGTGCGTGTGTGTATGTGTGTGTGTGTAGTACTTTACCATTATTGTATAATACTTAAAATATTTATAAAAATATGTATTATATATCTTCAAATATAATAAATACAAAATTGACATTCTTTATCCAAATAATATCACTTTACGTAAAAAAGAGAAAAGAAAATTTAAAATTGAAAAATTGCATTTGTATAAACACACACATAAATATATTTTATTAATATTAGCATTTATGCATACATGCATATTGTAAGCAATGTTAATATAATAGATATTCGGTAAACTTAGAATGTTAGAATTTAGGGGATGACTAGATAGAGTGGGGGGGAGATAGGTATGTGTGCAGCTGCGCTGTTCACATGAAACAAGATGGTTGAAAGCATAAGCGTGCGTGAACGAGTGTGCTCCTTTTACTCTTATTTTTTAATGTTTTAAGTGTTTTTTCGTGCAAGAATTTTTTCTCTTCAATTTCAACGTACAGTGTTTTCGGAAAATGGACACAAGCATTGCAAGTAAATAATATTAACGATAAATTTCCATCAGTTTTATTGATTACAAATTGATATAATGTGTAAGATTTTATTTATTTTGATCTAATTATGAAAAAAAAAGTTTTTTTAATGAACCTTTGTATCCGTGTTACGTCATAAAAATATTAATAAATTAATTTGATACAATTATATCTTCAAAAATGCAAAAAGTTTTCAAATTCTATTGATTCATTATGCAACTATTGCAAATTATGTAAAATAAATAAATAATATTATGAAAAAATAAAATAAAATTGTGATTGTAATTAAAATTGTAATCATAGCTTACATTTTATATGATAGCTTATATTTTCCGAATTAAATAAGTATTTATATTATTTTGAATAATTGTAAATTGAATTTTAAATTACCAAAAGTAGCTATTTATTTATATATTTAAATGAAATTAGAATGTCATAGAATTTTTATCTCTTTGATATTCTTTTAAGTTGTAAGTCATGCCGAATAAATTAATTTTTTAATCTTGTGAATATAGAACATAAATTATAGTCACATAAAATTGTTCAGAGTATACAATTAAATTTATAACAAAGCATTTAGAATCTTCAAAAGAATATAATACATGTTGTATTGTAGCTTAATTTATATGTTTACACTGGATGTACTTATTGTAAATACTTTTCACTTTCTTTTGTGTTTCATAATTTAAAGTGTATAAAAAGAGCTAACATAATTAATTTTATATTTATACATTTTAATTTATATTGACGTATTTGTACGATATTAAATTTTTTGTTTATAAATTTAATTTAATATTTTTAGATAATAATCTTATGTAATTATAATTTCGTATCCATACCGGGTTAAAACAAATTTATTTATTTATTATTGTATATTTTTGAGACATAATACAATTGCAAAAGTTACAAAGAATTTTTCTACTGTTGAATTATAATTCTTACTGGGTTAAAAAAGTTTAATATATTAAACGTATTTTATAACAGCTTAAAAGAATTCTAAAGAAAATTCATTAACACTCAGATATTGTTTAGAATATAAAAATATATAATTATTTTCCTTTATTTGAAATCCAATTTATAATTATTTAAAGTAATTCATATTATAATTGTGATTGATACAATATTATATCGATACTCATAAATAATATATCTTTTTAATCCATTCCGTAAAATTACATACAGTTGTATATATTGTGCCTGCAGTGTTTATTATAATATTGTAATATTGTAATTAATAAGTATGTATGTACGTTTATTGCATAATACATTATTAAGACAAAATAAAAAATGTATATTATTTATTGATTAAAGAGTATGCATATTTTGTAAAACTAAAAAATGTATAAAGATCGTATTTTTTAAATAATAATTAAGTATAAGAGAAAAATGATATAATTTTCTGTTAATATTTAGGATAAGAATTTCTGTTAACATACGCAATCTCTGTTAGCATATACAGTTGTTTATATTTATTTTTTATAATAAATGATAAATATGTGTACATATAAAAAATCAATAAATATTTATATGTGCACACAAATAATTTTTTCTTTTTTAAGTTATGTTTTCTTAAAAATTTAAATATTTTTTTTAGATACTGCATAGAGTGCATTTTCAGGCAAACAAAATCTATAAAAGAGGAGATAGGTTGTTCGCGAAATGGTCGAAGATTTAGGCGAAAACGGAAAAAGAGGGGGAAGAGGATGGAAACAGGGGGCTGAGAAAGGTTTGTATGGCAATGTGTAGGTAAACCTACATTGCAGAACGCACCCCCAGGAGGGACGGCGGCAACGAGAGTGAACCCTGAGTTTGCAGGGGTTGGACAGAGAGAACGAGGGTCGATATTGTGCTTGACAGATAGTTTCCCATAGCTCCAACAATCCATCATGGCCGGCACGCGGATACGTATTGGTTTTTGTGCAACGCGTCTTAGCTGTGAACCTCGAATTGAATATATTTTTTTCTCTGCCAATTCTCTTGCGTAAAATTTGTTTTTGCGTATTATACGGAATTTTGACATAAAATGAATATATATGTATAAAATTAAACTTTATCATAAATTTACACGTACATATATATGATTGATTTATACATTTAGATCCAGTGAGGAACTAAGAGCAAGACCAATCATATTAAAGAATTTTACAACAGTTACAAAGCTGCTTTTTCTGCTGAACGCAACTATTATCTTCATACAGATATAAGTATATTTTGTTTTAAAATATATTTATATCTATACATATATTTGTTTCTGTTTCTGAATATTGTGAGTTTCTTCTCATCTCATCTCATCTCATATGAAGATTAAAGATATGTAATTTACACTTCTATATATTAGAAAGCTACAACGAATTATGAATTCATAGCGTGTATTGACTGAAAACTACTTGTAAACCGGTTACGATACTTTGCGAAATCCAATCTTAACTTGATAGTTACAATTAATTTGACGCGATCTGTTAAATTCGTAATTGCCGAATGAATGACGGCACTGATTATAGGGCTCTCCGACGGAAAGGTTTTCCTCACTAAAGCTTCAACTCATGCGTCATGTTGATATAAATTAATGCAGTAATCATATCTCTCAACTAGAATCGCTATTAGAGAATTCTTACTATTCGACTTATTATTTATTTATGATGTCATACCATCGATTCGCAATTGCCCGAAGGTTGAACATTTATAGATGATTCGAATCATTCTTCATGTATACGATTGAAACCTAATTTCAATGATAATAATTGCTTTGGCGGAGTCATCGAACTATCGACACTGGATGGATGATAGTGCGAGGTAGATTATAGTAGTGCAAAAAGAGAGGTAGAGAGAACAGACAAACGGGTGCATAAACCATCCCGCGAATTACGGAGAGAAAGCATAACAGATACACGTGTCTTGGCGGCTCCGCTTTGCGACACATGATTCATGGGGGTCTTGATACGTTTTTTACACCTGCGACAGCTTTATTGGAAATTCTAATGGAGAGGGTCTACCATGAAGAGTGACACGAGACCTCAAGGCAATGCACCTTGGATCGACTGAAGTAGGCCGACCAGGCCTTATTTCTTGTCATAGAATCTCGTCATCATCAGGCATCAATTGCGTTAAATCGAAACACATTGACCCGCTGACACGCGCGCGCACGCTCGCAGTAAAGAGAGTAAAATCATTTCAAAAATTAAATGTGAAAACCCGAATGAAAGTTATATTAACTTTTATGTTATTTTTACAACCCGTGTTTATTGATTTTTCTGCATTTTCATAATGTAATTTGTAAAATAATCACAAATCTATAAACAAAATAATAACAATAATAAAAGCAATAATCAAAAATATGCAAAATGTTTAAAATTCAAAAATATTAAGTCGATAATTTACGATATTCATCCATGTTTATGTATCTTTTTATAATATATATTTTATAGTATATAGTTCTATTGTGTATATTTTTATTGTGCGTATAATAATTCTTATTTCTCATTCTTTCTTCCTATCTTCATAGATTTGATAAAAAAAATATATTTGTATGTATTTTTTATTAAAATATAAAAACTGAAATGCTTTGTAGATAAATATTAAAAGTGGCAGTAATAATCATAAGAGATAGTCGAGCATTAGTCATTAAGTGATAAAATAGAATTTCACTGTTTTTATCAGCCGAGTCTTTGGTTCACGATTTTTCATCAGCCACGTGAAAGAAGAGGGCTAAAGTGTAGGACAAACAGCCGACTCTGAAGTGGCGAATGCTATGGAAATAGTGGGGATACGGCAGTATACGTACACAGATGCGATGACTCAAAGTAGAAGAGATACCCAGTTTCGACTGAGCAGTGGGGCAAACGATTAAGTAGTGGGGAGAAGAAGAGGAAAGGGTAGGACGGCCGGGGGCGGGCGCGCGCCACAATTCAACGAGAACAGCCGCACTCGCCACATCTGGCGAGCAACTGCCACACTATCGGCCTATATTCAAAATTTTATTCTTCCTTCCAAATTATTAACGCCGCGAATTAAATACCGATCTACGCGATAGAAACGACGCAAATGAGAAAAGATATTACAGGGAAAATAATGGAGAAATCTAAATTTCACTTTCAATTTTATTGTAACAGCTGAAAAATTGTTGTTTTTATAAGACCTTTATGTTATTTTTTCAATAACAATAACATTTCAATAATAGATAAAAGCAAAATTTTGGAATTTGAAGAAATAAAATTTTAGAAACATAAAACTCAATAAATTAATCCACATGCGGAGAAGAGAGTACTGCGAATACATTGCAAAAATGTTAAAGAAATTTTGCATAATAATAATTTTGTAAAAAAAAACTCGTTTAAAGTCTTATCTGTGATGAGCAAAGAGAGCTCCGCCTCCTCAACCGTCCCCTCCGTCCCGTGTTACCCCGGAATGCCCCCCGTTTGACCAACTGGCTACTACGTCACACATGCTTCTGCTTAGAGCCGCCAACTCCAAAGGCTCTCCTCTCAGGCCGGCTCAGTGAGTTACGAGTTGCGTCCGGGTTCGCCGTACGAGCGATAACGGGGGCGTCAATCGAATCGCGATTGGGAGAGGATTCTACCTCGTGCCTCTCTCTCTCTCTCTCTCTCTCTCTCTCTCGCTCTCTGTTTCTCTCCTTTTCTCTTTTCTTTCCTTTACGCATTTCTTTCCCTCTAGGCCTCCCTTTCTCTCCTGTCCTTTCGTTGTGAAAAGAGGAGTGAGCGGCGAAGACTATCAAACTCTCATAAAACTGTCAACCGCGGCCACCGGGCTGACTTATGTGCGCCCCTTCCTTAGCCGCGGTTGGAGAATCACACGTTTTCAGGTTGAATCTGCGCCTCTCGCGCGACGAACGTGCGACGATCCCATCAGAAACTTGTTAACGAAAGATCAGACGTATACACATCAAGGAAAAGGATAGTCGGAAGTGAGATAGTCGTTCATACTCCGATTCACGGTTTCGCGTTGCAATATGCAAGTACAACAATTTGCACTTATAAAACGTACTTTTCTTCCATCTCCTGATCAAGAAAAGATAGGATACGTATGATGAAGCTAAAATGGATTCGCGACGGATGAAATCGACGAAGATACGATGATATTAATGGGAGAATCGTTTTCGGTCGATCAGTAAGGAACAATCGCGCCTTCGGTGTTCGTACCACCCCTTTTCTTTTTCGTCTGTCTTCAACCGCGAGACTATACAGTAGGGGGCGCGTGCGCGCGTAGCCCCCCTCGCAAAGCGGACGGAAGACTGCTTCTTGGTGACGTCGCGGCTAGAAGGCTGCAGAGGAGAACGAGAGAGCGATCGAGATACTTCTCCCCCACCAGCGGTTTCAGGGCTCCCGAATATCTCTCCATTAGCCCCCCTGACGGTGCTATCCCCTCTCCTTGACCCCTCTCTCGCCCTCTTTCTCTCTCTTACGCACACCCCTCTCATCGGTTCCTGTCACGTCGGGTAGCAGCCGGGCAACACTACCACACGACGAGCGCCAGCGGCAGAGCGGAGACTCGACGGAGACGCAAGGAACGGGGTTGAAGAATCGTACGCCGACGGAGAGACCAATCAAGGTTTGACGAACGGCAGGGATTGGTCGAGGCGCTCCTCTGACACGCAGAGAGCGCGGGCACGTGACAAGCTACCGCACACACCGGCCTTCCGTTGGATCGTGGCGAAGCCTTCAGTACGATACCAACCACCCTTCGCGCACGCAACAAGAACGGCGGCGAACTCGCGTGCGGGTACACACTCTTCACCCTTTAGCGTGAAGTCGAGCCTCTACCGCGTTGCCGTTGCCGCGATATATAAAGCCGTCTGTTAAGTGCAACACCTGTGACAACGTTCAAGCGCAATTAATCATCGCGTAAATAATTTTAATGCGCGTACATATGTGGTTACTTGGCATGTTATTTCATTGAGAAGAGACTTTACAAGGTCATCTTCAATGGGGCGCCTCGATAAGCTGTTCGTTACGCGCTACTGCACGATGGGCCCACGAGTTCTCTGTAGGTAATCGCGACTCCTGAGCTCATAAAGAAGCGGAAGACAGTTTTATAGCCCAGGCCCACGTGGCCCTCATAAACTTGACTCGCAGGTCGGTTCGAATTCAGGCTCGACCCGCCTGCCGCCAGACGTCTGCCTCTCTCTCTCTATTAGTCCTGAACCCCTCGTTCATTATCGAATCGCTTAGGGACGTGTTTCTGTCGCGTGTAACAGGTCGTGATAGCTGTGAATCGTTCGACGAACAAGGTGAAACTTGTACTCGGAGTAGCCGGTCACGTGTGTCTGTCGCGCGCGATTTTTGTCATTGCAACACGATGACAAGTTTCCATACTTAATGACGACGCGCGTTGTTCAACCGCCTCAACCGATCGAACACAACGTCAGTGTTTTCGTGAATGACGGAACATAGACGTGCACGATATTGATATAGTGACGTTGACGGCAGGTACGTGAAGGTACGTGAAGAATGAGTTCCTATCAGTTCGTCAACTCGCTCGCATCATGCTACGCGGGTCAACAGCCACAGCAACAGCCAAGACCGACCGCGAATTCGCCTGGAGAACCGATGCAGGCAGCATCGCCGGCCGGTGGCGAGTACTACAATCCAAATGCAGCCTCTACCAGCTATCCTGCACCTTGTTACTCGCCTCAACAGCATTATCCTCAGCATCCTTATGCCACACCGGCGTCGGGTATGCAGCATACAGCACCAACAGGAATGATAGACTATACTCAACTACAGCCGCAGCCTCGGCTAAATGCGACCACGACGTCACAACAACACGGTATGCACGCTCAACAGTCGCAACATCATCAGCAACCACATCATCCTCAGCAACAACTTCACGCGGATCCAACGACACCTCTTCTGCAGGGTGCTTCGGCACCCTCAGCACCGTCAACGTCCAGCTGCAAATATGCTGATTCGACATCGTCCACCAGTGTCGCATCTCCGCAAGATTTAACCACATCTACTTCGAGAAATAGCCCAACGCCCTTAGTCGCACCTGGTACAAGTAAATCCGCATCAGGATTGACTTCACCTCCTGGTAGCTCGTCAAGGTCGTCTGTGGCTGCGTCCGCTGCTTCACCACCCAGTGGTAGCTCGAGGGGCGTCGGCGAGGGAAATTCAACGCTGACAACAGCATCTTCCGCTTCGTCGCCCGCTTCCTCTACATCCAGTACCTCTAGCACGGGTAACAATTCGTCCAACAAGGGGAACACTTCTGGCACTAACCCGCCTCAAATATATCCATGGATGAAGAGGGTTCACATTGGTCAGAGTAAGTCATTTATTTTATCTATCTTTTAAATATTACCGCTAAAAATGATATGGCTTTCAAAATACATCTCCTGTTTCTTCTTTTTTTGTTTGCGAATGAAACTTGCTCTTTATTTTATTAAGTCGGTAAAAGAGGAGATTAATAACAATTACATTAATTTATATGTTATATTGTTAGGATTACAAGTGTTTAAGAGTTAAAAAAATTCTGAGTGTTTTATTTTAATAAATATATACATTTTAATAAATATATATATATATATTCATCTATATTAATATATTAAATAATAGATTAAATCGTACGTCACATTTAAATTTTCACATATGACATACAATGTTTGCTCAATATATTAATATATATGAATGTATATATCTATTTTTTTTAACTTTCGAAATGTCATCTATCTATCAAAAGCGTAGAAGTGCTAAAATACACGACCTCACAAATTTATTCAATTTGATGATAACAATCTCTACTTAAACCGTTATTCGCGTTTTAAACACGTTTTACGTTCGGTAAACACAGAGATATATAAATTTTGACATCTGAAATACATCATTTGATTTAAAATGCAAATATTTGTAAATAGTTACTTTATTTTTATGTTTTAAGTGCAGCAATATATTAATTTGTACAATGAGGCTTTCCATAATGTAATTTTTGTATAAAAAGATTAGGAAAAGATTAGGACAGACAAATAATGTTCAGTAAATTTTATACAAATAGTCAGATATTCAGTATTTCTAAAGTTAAATAGATATTGCATAAGAGTAGTAGAACAACAATTAATAAATTACAGTAGCTGATGTGTTGAAATGCGCATTACGTGCATATTAATTAAATAAAAATATTATATATTATACAATATATAAGGACATATATTTTATTGTGAGATAATTACAAAATAAACATCTTTAGAGCAATGTACGAATTTTATCCACACGGACACTGCAAGAAATAATTTGTGCAAATTATTAAATTACCGAATAGCAAGATAATTATCAATAATAATTGGAAAATATTTTTATATCTCTAAAATTTTTTATGTATAATATTTTAAAGTATTTAAAAGTGATATTATTATTGCGAAATAATCAATAAATTAAATTTAACATTACTATACTGAAAAATTTAAAGCACTTTATAAAACAACTTTCTGATTATACTTCATGTACGAAAATATTTTGTATATTACCTTGTTGAGTATAATTGTCAAGCAAATATACAAACAATTGAATAAAATATAAATTAGCAATTATCAAGTGTAAAATATTACTATATCACTACACTTATCACTTGATTGAGAGAAAACAAACAAGGCATAAGACAAAGAGAAACAATAGATGATTAGTAATATATATTAAGCAGCGGAACTAGCAATTATACATTTTCGAATAAATATTCGATAACGCAACAAAACGCATCGGTCGCGTCGCCATACCCTCGTGCTCTCTCCAGGATCATCCGAGTATGTACTTTATAAAACACACGGAAATGAGCTCGCGATTTGAGATACGAACGAAAGGTAGTGAGGGGGTGCGGTCAGAACGGGTAACAGTAATTCAGCGGAGACCAAGACTAGATTCACCTGCCCCCGTGGCTCAAAGAAGATAAAACAGCCGAGCGCGCTGGTCGCGCTCACATTAGTCGCCCCGCGTGATTTACTGCGCGGCCAGTATGATTCAGTCAGCGGGGAATTTGACGAAGAATTAATGGTATTATGATATCGTGTGTAACTCTATGTATGTGCGCCCGGGCCATAAATCAGACTGCATTGTAAGGCGCGGGGGGTTGCCTTCTCCTTCTAGTTCTCTCGGGTTAGCTCGAACGAGGGCCTCAGATCGTTCGGCTCGGCCCCCAAACGGGATACGCAGCTCAGATCTTTCTTGTACAAGTTTTGGCTTCCTCTCCCAATCGTTCGCATGATGCCCGCTTGGTTAATACAGCATCCTTTTACTTCGGTTTATGTCCTTCGCACGATTATTTCGCGTACGCTTCGATTCGCGAGAAGCAAAAGATACAAGCGAATTCATCGTTTTTTTATCGGTTATAGCAATATCATATTGTAAAAACAAGGCCCTATAGGTATATATTTAGCACGATGTGTATCTTAACTACCTGAACGATTACCAATTTCCAATTTTAATGGAATTCTAACTATAATTAAACTGTGAAGCAATCCGATAGTGATGCAAATCCGATAGTGATGCATAACTTCAAGAGTGTTTACTGATGAATTATAATTACTTATAATACTGAGGATTAATGAAAATAACAGAAAAATTAATATGACAAGGAAATAAAATAGACATTTTTTAAAAGTCTGAAAAATATGATTAGGTAAATTATATGGTCGATAATGAATAAATATTATTATAAATTTTACTAACACAAGAATATAATTATTGCGTAGCTAAGAGTAACAACAAAGTTGAAATCACAAATTTTGAAATAATATATCTTGAAATAGTTATTTATTGATCAATTAGGATTGCTTTCTAATATCTTCAATTCCTTCCCTTATAAAAACAAAAATCGGAGCGTAAATCGGATGTAATGGGAGAGTAACAAAAGCGTGAACGAAACTTCTAGAAGGCGAAAATTGGAACAATGAAATGTAGACGAAGCATTTACGGTTCTGTCATATTTTGATGTTTCAATTTTCGCCTTCTAGAAGTTCCGTTTATGCTTTTGTTACTCTCCCATTACATCTGATTTACGCTCCGATTTTTATTTTCATCGGGATTTGTCTGAATTTTTAACATTTACTAACAAAATCAACTCTTTTATTTTGTACTTCGGTTGAAATGAATTTCAAGGACAATATTTCTTTCATAAAGAAAAACTTATTTTAAATTTAAAATAGATTAACGGTTGTTGTTAGACATTTGTACATTAAATAAATATGAGAGATTTATGAAAATTATTTGAATAAACATGTAGAAATCAAAACTGTAAGTAAAATAATACAACAATTACAAATGAAAATAAATAATTCATATCTACATTAAGAAGAAAATAATTGATTCGTCGAGGTTAATGCTCAACACAAGACATTCCGTTTAGACTTCGTCCAGCCGTTCCGACGCTTTTGAAGCGTCTTCTGATGCATAAACGTTTGAACACTATTTGAAAAAATAAACTGTTCATTAATAGCCAAAAGAACGAAAGAATCTGGCTTACTTGAAATAGTACATTAATGTATGATTTTACTATTTTGCTCTATGAGAAACATTTTTTTATCAGAATGTATATATAATTATTAATTTTAATACATTTATTATATTATTCTATAATATATAAACAAGCAATGAAACCTTAATCATATATTGCCTTTACGATAAGAATATTTTAAACACATTTTTTTCAATTAAGAGGAAAGGTACAAATTAAATTTAAAATTAAGTTTTAAATATGTATATAGTTTTAATATATGTATATACATAAATTTTAACATTAAAACATCATAAGATATAATTTATGACTTTATAAATAATTTATTTGAAGCGCTTATATATGATACTGATAATTTAAAACTTATTTTCATAATTATTGTTTACATAAATGTTAGCATAATTATTTGTGGATTATTGTACATGTAGGTCTGAAACAAAATGCAAAAGATGAAAAGATATTTTAAAATGAGATTAGGCAAGTGGAGGGCAGATTTACTTTAAAAAAGTATAATTACACACCAGTTATATAAACAAAGCTGACGTAAAAGACCTCGAGGAACAATTATACGTTTTCATTAAATCTTATCAATAAAAAATAAAACTACAATCTCTCTATTATTATAAAAGATTTATCCTCCATGTTTGCTATTTGCGCGTTAAGAAATTCTCTTCGTCACTTTAAATTATTATAATTTTCGAATATCAGAAGACACTTTTTAATAAGAATTATTTAATTTGTTGCATTTTTCACAATGTACTATACTATATTATTTTAAAAATTGTAAAAATTATCCGGAATACGACCTTGCTGCCGGCAAATCACGCAGCCAACAAGCATGTGGGTCATCTTCGGGATAAGTAGCAAGTCGGAGATAAGTCCGAGATAAGTAGCTATCATCTGACGAGCAGCAAACGTGAATAAACATGCAATCGATGCGTGAAATGGACAGTTCTGCAGTTTATTTCCGAAATATCGACCTGCGTGTATGCGAGTATGGGTACCGTAGCCCCTATTTAGATAAGCAGAAGGTCGTTTTCGTCATGGAGTCTGTAATTATGGGCCGATCATTCCGCTATAAATAAGGATGTGCGGAGCGCCGCGAGGAAAGGCACGTTTCTGTGTCCCGATTGATAGATGGCTACCAACATGATTCCCAACGTACGAATCCCCCACGCCGGAAGGGTAGACAGTCAAACCAGTGGAACTGGATCTCACTTAATGCCCTTAGCACATTTACACGTCATAAATATGTGATAGTTGGCGGAACAATCTTCTTGTCGAGGAATGGCGTCTACAAATGATTTAAATGAACCATGATATTATGTCAAGCTTTCTTGATTGCTATTTTATTCGATTAATTTGTCATAATTCTACATGCGCTAAAGTTCCATATATTTATGCTAACGAAGAAATAGAAAACGATTTTTTTGTTTATTGCATTTTACATGTTGGATTCAATATAGTGCAAATAAAATAAGTATAGTGCCTTAAGCAAATATGCACGCACATATGTATATACGTACGTATGGTTACGGCGTTCTAACAGGAGAAGGAGATACGAGGACGAGCTTCAAAGAACTGGTTTTACTAACTACATAGCATACTGCATTTTTACGCCGACGAAAATGTTTTTATCCCGAGATACTTAATCAATCCACGCCATACGTACGTTCTAAGACATTAGGGTTAGTAAAATCTAGGATTGTTCGTCATCGTCTCAAAATAATTCACAATCATATTTCTTTAGAAAATTCATATAATACGAACACACATATACATACAACATAGCATACTTTTTTTCTCGAATTTATAAATATAAAGTTGATTGTTAATTTAATAAAATAAATTAATTTTTAAA
The DNA here is from genome assembly GCF_000204515.1 of Acromyrmex echinatior. Next base: position 1,244,472 of record NW_011627153.1, read on the forward strand.
AAATGATATAAAAATAAAAATGTCATTTTTTGTTAATTAATTAATGATATACGATATGATAATGACAATTACCATAAAATATTGACGATAAAAAATTAATGATAATATTATTAAATTATTAATATTATTCGTCTCTTATACTTAAAGTATATATGCACAGCATACATACGTATGTAATGTTAAATATATTTTAAATCAACGAAATATACTCTACTTCAAAGAGTCTAATGATTCATAAAAATAATTGTCATTTTTTTTTCTTTCATGTCTCTTAATTATTGTGATGAACCAGTTGAAGCGAAATGTATTGTACAAAGAGAAGAAAGTTACCATCGTTACTGCAGTTTTGCGTATAACCGCGGGAAGAGCGCGAATCACTTATTAGGACATAAATTTTCATTGCAAGCGCCTAGTGCAAACGGGATGAGCCGATGGGGTAATGGATGTGTGCCGGGGGCGAAGTGGGCCGCCTGTTGCTGCGTGGCCCGGTCGCCACGGGGATTCTTGATCCTTATGCTCCTGCAGTCGCCCTTTCGGCCGACAAACCCTCCCCGAGGAGAAGATTCCCTCTTCTGAAAATTTACGAGCTAACGCTGAATGGCGTAGTAAAGGGCGATGCCGCCGGTACACACATTTCGTGGTTTTGTCACAACGCGTGAATCAAAAAACTACTCCGCAAAAATAACCGCAAGTATTTTGTTTTCCTTCACCGTATATCATGAGATTTTTCTAGATTTCGAGGAAACGTTTCACGCTACTTAACACGACACTGATTACATCCGCAATAACATTTGCAGAAGGGAGCGTAGAAGAAGAACGAGAGATGTAAATACTTTGAAACAATATTGAGAGAGCGAGTAAACGACTAAAAGCAATAATAATAAACCCAAATTAAATTTGTTTTTTAAATGAGATCACAGTTCTATAACTATATCTCTTTTAGATTAGATTAGATTAGATTAGATTAGATTATAACAGTGAGAGATAACTATATTAAATATAAATAGTCATATGTCTATAATTTTATGCATTTCCTATTAGGTGTTGGAATTAATTCGTAGCGTTTTACAAGTGATGGGAAGTACTTTCATTAATGTATTTTTTAATGCTCATGTGAAATAAATAACATTCTTTCATTAAAAACGCTACGAATTAATTCCAACACCTAATATATATTATTAATATCGCATTATTAATATCGCGATTACATTTCAGCACCTTCTAGAAGTTTTGCTAATGATTATTAACAACACTCCTTTCGCGACGGGCGATTATTGCAAGCCGCGGTAATGTAAGAAATCGTGCGGAAGCGTCATCGTCCGTCGCGACAACTCGATTTAGAAGATACACATAAGTTGCATGCAATGTATAATAGTCGCATATATACCACACAGCCCGAGCACGGATGTGCCAGTGATAAATAAATCACGCGAAGATCAACGATTTTGTATACTTACATCATCCTTTTAAAATGTACAGCCTAATGTGATGTAATCAAATTCTCGGCGGTTTTGCTCTGTCCGCCGCAAAACAAACTGTACTATGAAATATATCCGGCGTAAATCAGATGTAGATATTTGTCATTCGTTGCTATTAGTTAAGATACTCAGACGTCCTTTCGTTTTTATACATATAAAATTATTAACTTATAATTATTTAAATTACTAAATTCAAATAACTATAATCTTAGCTAAACAATCCTTTTTTTTTAATAGATAAACAAAGAAATTATATATATATATATATAGAAATGAGGAACTTATAACTTCTTCTAAATTATTTTGTTTCATACTAATTGTAGCAACAGGATCTCATATAAATTATAATTAAAACAAATTCCAGTTCAAATTTAGATAAAAATTAGATAAATTGTTAGATATATCATTAATAATAATAAAATAATATGTTTACACTAAATATATTGCTGTTGCTGGGCACTACATAACATTATACTAGTAATTTAAATTTATATAATCGATGTAATCTTTTATATTAAAATTTGTGAAAAAATTTTGTTAACGTCTCACAATTCCTTTAAAATCGTACATAAATAATTATTAGATATTTATACCATTTCGTTAGATGTGAAATCGTCAATGTAGCTTTTTCTATTGAGATCTACCTTTTCAAGGACTAACATAAAATTTTTCCACGCGTCATTACCTTATTACTCTGATGTTTCAATCCATGAAAGTATAAATGTATATTTTGTCATGGCAAGTGCCTCGTATAGAATCACGCTCAGCACACAACTTCCCTTTTTGCTTCTGGTGCAACTATTTTGGTCCTACTCGTTCAACTCATCGAAAGTAACATGGAGAGAAAATACCTTCTACTAGAGAAGCTTTTTATAAAAGAAATTTTAGAGAAACTCTTCAAACACAAAAAAGTGGTATAACTATGCTGGTATTTGTATAGGTATATTATTTATTTAAACGAGTAATAATTATATATTGAATTCTTTCAGTAAGATGTGAAATAAAAGTAACGTATATGAAAATTTATTGCTGTTAATAAAATATTTTCAATGCATCTCCATTTTACTAAACATTTCCTCATAAGCATATAACTATTTATGAGAAAGGAATGGAATTACGACTTGATAAAGATATACAATCGCGATTTTTTTCCTCTGTTACGGTGTGAAAAAATCAGAAAAGGGTGGGCAAAGATAGATTTTGAACGGGAACAGCTTTATTCCGCGGTGATGTTCTGGGTAAAGCGTGTTTGGGTGGTATAGTGGTGCGGTCCTACGTATACTCCAGCGACTCAGGACCATAAATAAATGCTTGCGCGAGGCTTATATACTAGAGGCGTTCTGAGGGCTTGCGGCACCATTCGTGTGGGGTAACTAGGAGGAACGCCATGGACGATCAGAACGGACAGCCTCCTAAGAGGAGCAACCTAACGTAGGAACATAGGTACTGCATGATTCATAGAGGACGTGGTGTAGAGTCCCAGAAAAGGACACGTGCTTTCGATGAGATTTATCCACCCGACACGGCGAATGTTACGCGAAACGAGGGACAAATGGCGTTTGTCGCAGCTGTCGATGGATTGGATTTTATGACATTTTGGGTGGATAAAATGTTACTGCCGCGCGTAATAATCTTGTACGTGTATAGTTTGAAAAAGATAAAAAGTTATAAATACATAATTTGTTGAAACGTAGTCTAATTATACTTGCTGTTTTCACTTTATCCACGATTTTTTTACGGCACGAAATGCGTAAGAGGCTTGACGCATCATCGGAAGAAAAAAAGAAAAAAAAAAAAATTATAAATGCGCGAGCCCGTCGAATGAAAATTACGCATTTGCATTTTCTCCTAGCTCTCGATGGGAATAAATCAATTCGCATAGGTGACACGCACGAAATGTATATATGCAGACACGTACACGCGTGTATGGCTTCGCACGCCTGTGTGGTTTTGTTCGACCTTAGGCAGCTCGCATCACCGCGACGCACTGTACTCAGACACGTAGAGAGTCGCAGCTGACTGTATTGTTCCCGCTGAAGGTAAGTCATTAATTTTCTCAGCGGCAGAACGTTCTACGCGGTCCAATACATGTACGTCGCGGACACACGTGTATATATGTGTCCGAATGGCCATTCGAACATTTATGGAACGCCGATGCCTACTTCGCACGCTAATAGCGGTATATTCCTGCTCATGATTATTGTCAATTAACAGTTTAAGAGTCTCTAAAACGGGCTATTGTTGGATTCTCAGCGGAGCCATCAGAGTTCGTGAGATCAAATTGTTCTTTTATTGGTCCACATCCTAGTAGGATTGATGGAATCATCTCATCTCTTTTAATTGTTATTAATCGAAAGTTATATATGTCCTTTGATTTTGAGGAATTCGCTTTAACACTAAAATGTTTTGGAGCATTGATTATGAGAGATGATAGTATATCGCGAAAAACGCGCTAAGATGGAACAATGTGCGTGGGAGATTATCGAAAATCAGACAAGAGGAGGAACCATCGGTCCAAATGATATGCATACCCTCGAAGGAAGATAATGCATTCGGAAGGTTGTCGGTAGGTTTGAGTCGCGTGTGTCGGACCGTCGTCTGATGGATGGAGACGCGTAGCCTCTATCCCTATTCTTCCTCAATCCGAGTACTCCGGGCCCTTCGGCGTTCCTCGTCCGATATATACGCGCGCGATCACGTCTTGTGCCTCTCTTTCATTCGGTTGTATAAAGTAACCCCTCGGAGAGACGACAGTTTCTTGCGCGACTGGGCTCGTGCGCGCACACACACATACATGATACAAACGATATACACGCGCGAATTCAATCCATGAACAACGAGAGAATAGATAATATTCTCGGTTCTATCAATCCCACGGAGATGACCTAGTGTAAAAGAGGAGAAGCTAATTTTAGTCGAGTGACGGTTTAGCGAGGCACACGCTTTGCTACGAAAGATTTATCGAAAAGCGATAGGGATCAGCATACTTTCGACTGTTCTTCGCATATAATATTTAAACTGGTCGAACCTTGTGCACGCAAGTTAAACTTCGCATAGCATCTTCAGGCAACGGATACTCACTGTTTCTCATTCGGCAGGACATACCGGAGTTCAAGGTCATCAAGACTTCAAAGCACGTACCTCAATATTCTCATGGTTCATGCGCCATGTATAAAAGAGACGAAAGAAAGACTGTACTGGCTTTTGTATGCTGTCAGCGAGTACAAAGTGCAAAATGAAGGAAGGGAGGTAGACGTGCACGACGGTGGGGACGACGAGGCGTTAATTGAATTTGAGTCCGCGCGGATTATTGTGAAGCGTTTAAAGCGGCCAGAAACAAACCTATTTGCGTCAGAGAGCTTTCTCGTGGAAGATAACAAATGATCCGCGGAACGTCCGCTGCGCAAACTTCGGCATAAAAGCTTCAGCAAGGCTGCCACTCTCTTTCTCCCCTTTTCTGCATCCCCCTTCCTCCTCCATTTTCGCACCCTTCGTTCTTTCGTCACCTCGTTTCCAGCATCTCTTCTAACTGAATCCAGCCCTTGAAACCACTTGCTACTCCCATTTGAATTGAAAAGCAATAGTTTTTGAATCTATTTATAACTGTCCAATGCACACATGGATGCGTCTGGTAGAAAGCGTCGTTGACCCAATTCGAATATCGCATCTCTTTTTTTGTAAATAAATTTTCCGCTGTAAAAGAATTCTTTCGAGTTCTATCATCCGCCATTCTTCGTGACAGAACACGTCAGCTCGACCTACTTATATCGCGTGTCTATCTTTTAATTTTAGCAACGGTTATAAAATGTCACGTAAAAATAACAAACATGTGACACCCTTCATTAATGTATGGAGGAAATCCTCTGAGTTATGATTGAGCGTAACAGTTGCCAATAAAAGGATTTCCATGCTCCACACAAGTAGACTAGAAATTAATAGATTCTTTTGAAAGAGCGACTAGCTTCATGTACCTCCGAAGATTTATAACCAGCAACTTTCCGCGGTGTGGTCCGAGCGTGGTGTCAGCTGTATATCGATCGAAATAGATCCCGCGGATTCCGGTCTCTGAGCTCGATGTGACAGGTCTCAGTGTCCGAACGTTTGGTAACAGGTGGACCGTAGACACCTAGAAGCCCGATCAACTCACGATCATCTAACATCGTTCTCGGTCACCTTCCTCGTCGTGGAATGTTGGACCGTTGATTTCGCTCGAGGAAGGCCGATCTTCGGTCTGCGATTGGTCGTCAGCTGCGCAAGTACGGATAGGTCACAAATCAGCTCCGAACGGAGGCTGACTGACGGAACGCGCGGAGCCGCCTGTAGATAAATTTAAATTGTGCGTGGATTACGTCTGCTATATATCGCTAGCCTCGACGCAACGTTTCAACGAAAATTCATGAGCGCCACTGGCTATTCATCCTGGCGGTGAGCCAGACGGAGGCGTGCGTATCGGATAATCTCCTATCATTGCTCCGACATCGGTGGGCCTTACGTATGACTAAAGTCTTTAACTTGTATACAAATTAGTATACCAATCTATGTTCTAGGATAAGAATATTATGAAACAAATTATTATAAAGTCAAAATATTATAACCTTTACATTTTTTATTACAATACATTATAATACAATGTTTTGTTAAACACACATCTACTTCTTTTGTATAATACATGATTCTTATATGGAGAACAAGAGATTATTTTAAAAATAAAATTTTGCGTATAATTCATTAAAACAGATAAAATCTTCGCAAGACAATCAAAAAATTTGTACCATGATAAACATCTTGAAATTATTAAAGTTATATCAAGTTTTTAAACTATAATATGAATACAAATGATAACTTTTCTTCTTCTCGTTATTCTGAGGAATTCGTAGAATAAAAAACGAATTAAAGAGAACACTCTTCTCTGACTACAAACCTGTCATTAGTAACGTAGAACTCGGACAGAGCAGAAAACGAAGACGGGATATGCCAGCCACGCGATATCACTAGCTGAATGTCTCAGCTGAAACAGTGACAACTTTTAAGGGGACACTATCTTGTATGGTCGAACAAGAGATCTTGAAGCCTTAGACCACCTATGTTATAGAGATGCAATCGTAATTGCATAATAACCGCGGTGAACTGCTCGGGTTATTTATGAACCTCTCATTTTCTTTTGTCAATAATGCCGATGCACTGTTTGAACAGGGTGTTGAATATTATAATTTTGAACATTGTCCGTTTTATAGCAGCATTTGCATTGTAAATGGAATTATCTTATTTCTATTATGCAATTAATTTTTGTTTAAATGAAGTTCGAAGAATTTGAAAGTTTTTAAAAAGCTTTCCATTTTTTGCATGAATTTTTTCACAAAGTAACGATATGATGATTGCATAAATACTACTTCTGATCAGGTTCAATATACAATCTTGAAAAAGCAGTGGTACGTCAAAAGTTACAAGAAACATTTTTTTGAAAATTTTAGAGATTTTTTTTCAAATTCTTCTACACGCATATATAGTATTTCACTATAAAAATTTAGAGACTACAAAAAAATAAGGCATAGATAATCGAACTTGTATGTCATTAAACTCATACTTAAACATGACTCATTAACACCGTGAGCAATTGGCGTCTGATATATCCAATGGTAACGAGATTTAAAACAATTCTCGCTGTTCATTACGTCGCGAAACTTATAGATTTTTATTGGTTTCTTTGGGATTCTTAAATCGATTGTAGAGATGGAAAGAATTGATACGGCCGTACTTGAGCTCTCGTATCAGATAACCATTCAGATATATGCTGGGGGTTGAGGGTAGTACAAGAGTTCTATATATACTTTCATGGAACTTGCTCCCGACCGACATACTGAACTTATACCTATACGTGTATACAAATGCACATCGCATACCTATCTACTCGCACTCGCGGAATGCACAATACAGCGTGGTTGCGATCGCGAGATATTTTGATTTTTTTTTCTCAGCACCTAATCTACAATCTATCATGGATAGTGATGTAATATTTCTGATCTGAACAATTGGCAAAGTATTCAATATCCCATATTCTATTTTATACAAGCAAACAAATAATAAAAAACAGTACATTTCTTTATTCAAATTATATATGTGAAATAATAGTTTAGATGTTTCAAATGTAAAATTTCGAATGTAAAATGTTATTATTAATATATTTTGAACAAAATTTCTTCTGAGTATATAATCTATACTTCAATTAATACTTACTTTCTCAAAAAAGTATAATATTCCCTTTTTATATTTTTTAATTATAATTATACTTAATAATAATTGTATCCTTTTATAATTATAACAAAATATTACTAGTTTAGTATATCAATATCAATTTTTCTGATTAAATCTAATCATTATAAAAATAAAATTTTTAAATTTATGATAATCTATATACATCTTAATTTTTTTAAATATATAGCTTAAAATA
>NW_011627153.1:1252423-1277269 GCF_000204515.1 Acromyrmex echinatior
TATATATATATATATATATACACAATTCCCAAATATTCAATAATATATTTTCAATAGTGTTTACGCTTTAATTAACAACAAATTGTTCACGTACATTTTTTTCTTCATCATGTATAGCTAAAAAAGATGTACATTTAGCGTACGTAATAAAATCTATGCATTCTGCAAGTAAACCGAAGGAGTCGTAACAAAGGAGAGCTCAAGTCAGAGTGTGTATTAAAAACTAAGATCAAAATCAGGCATACCGAGAACACGCCATGGAGTCGCGCGGGATTTTATCCCAGTCACGTGTTATTCATCCTTAACCAGCCGATCTGTCAGTCAAGCAGACAGAGCAGTCGTCAGACTGGCAGTCGGTGACACGTTTCGTACAGAGTTCGGTGCAAATACACGCGCACTCCGCGTTCTATTAAGAGCGAGGCACGAAAAGGCTAGACGACACGAGGTGACATCGAGATGGGTGACACGACATGGCCCTGCGCTTAGCCCGCCTCAGTCTTACAACGACGACAGCTATGCGCACCTCTTCGGTCCGAACATCTCTCATTGCGTGATAGACATGCTAAACGTTTTTATTTCAATCTTCATCCGTTCGTTAAAACTTGTGTGTCTCGATGAGAAACTCGAGAATCGTGTACAGAGTTAACTTAATCACCATTATGTATAATGGTTTAATTAAAAATGAACAAACTAGAAGATTCTGATTAAATCAATCAGAATTCTGATTATCTCAACAAGAATTTTCTGATTAAATTTATTAGAAAATTTTCTGATTAAATTTACTAAAATTCTGGTGTAGATTGTCGGAATTTTGATTGATATAATCAGAATCTTCTGATTTGCCCATTTTCAACCAAATATTTATGAATAACTTGTAAAAAAATCTACGTTTTACTATATTTTAGCAACGATGATTTCTCTACTGTTTGGATTAAAACATTAATTATTAGATAAAACGTTTAGGTGACCACAAAAAATAAATAACAATATATCTTTCTATATATATATATATGTATTTTTTCTTCTAGTTTATTATATAAATTTGCATATTTAAAGCGAATAATTGCGTGTAATTATTATTAATTGATAAATATAATGCATAATTATACTGCAGCAAATATTATAAGTGACACAGTGTGATTGATTGGCTAACAACATAAATAATTATCACTAACCAGATAATTTTATAAGATTTCGAAATAAATATATGTATAATGTTACTTAATCAACTTTCTACATAATTAATTACTTATTCTCTTGCTTATGCAAGTAATACGTTTATAATAATTGCATCTTGTTTTTCCGATCCAATTATTTTCCGAAGAAAGTAAAATTTTAAAATTAGGAAAGAGAATCTTCCGCATCCTCACAGATGAATTGACAAATGAATGTGCGAAGTGCTCCCATTGCATCTGTTTAAGATTCAATGTGATTACGAAATTTATTACTGAGAGATATATAACGCAAGTCATGCGTATGATTACGGAAATTCAAGTTACAATAACATATTGGCTTGTACTCCCCTCGATGCTTTAGAATTTATAGTGCGAGAATAACTACTGAGATCGCGCCAGATAGAATCTAAATGCTAATTAAACAGGTGTGCCTGACATGCGTGAAATTTAATCGGGTCAGCGATTACCGCGGTACTTTAATGCATCAAAAGATATCACTAAAAATAATAAATCACGAGTACATCAAAGATAAAATAATATTCAATAATTTAACACACAACGCGCGCATACACACACACACACACACACACAATTATATCATTGTGAGATTACTTTCATTGACTATGATTATTCCTGCGCATGTTCTTTAGGGATGATAAAAACTCCGAACCTGTTATAGACATCAAGCAAAGCGTTGTGAGCGTATCGAGATCTCTCTTGTGGTATTAGTTGGAATTAACATGGCGCGCCTAAGAAACATATTTCAATCGTATATGAGCATCGTTGAGAGCTTTCTCACTAGCCTTCACCGAGTACATTCCTTTACATATTAACGTATATTGTATGGATGGCGGCAAGATACCAATAGTACAATTTATCATCAAAAAAAATGAAGAAGCATATTTTAAAAAATATTTATTCTCTTATAATTTCATATTTTGTAATTTTATTTAATAAAGCAAAAGAAAGAGAAAGAGATATATGTGGTTATGTTGAAAAAGTTACCGGAATGCAAATATAATGTATAATGAGACAATGAAAAGAAATTAATGAATTTCGATAATGATAATTAATGAAATTAATGAATTTCGACGTATGATAATTAATTTAGTTAATGAAAAATATGAGAATTAATTAAAAAATTTAAAAAAATAAAAAATGTTTTGCAGAATTTTTTTCATTGCCAGATTATTTTTAGTTAGTGAACAGGAGTATTCTATAATAATGCGAGTGACCGAAAAAAGAAATTCCGTTTGTCTGTTACAAAACGGGTAGGTGCGCTGGATAAACGATATGCAGACCGAACGAGTCCGTGTCCAGACAACCAGAACACTATTTATTAAAAAGTCAGGCCACACGACCCAGCGACGTGTTACATCGGGAGGAAAGCGATAACACCGGACGAAGGGTCCTGTCATTAAGCCCGGTAGGAGCTTCGTTGTTCAACGCTCGCTGGTTGCCGTCCTCTGCGAAAACGCTTTTCACTCTCGTGAAAGTGCCCAGTTCGTGCTGTTCAGAGCTGTGGAACGAATCTTTAAACGTACTGTTATCAATGTTATGCGTAAACGCTCGAAATACGGGATAATCACACATGTAAAAGAGCTACTTTCGGAACACAATGGGAAATATTTATTCGTATATACGAGAACATTCTTGTTCTTGTTCTTGTTCTTTTTCTCTTCTTCTTCGACTTATCATACATTTCATTGCATTTTTTTCTCTTATACATACACAAGTGCGAGTCAGCAGAAGATTTCAATGATTTATTTATTCCGCGATTACTACTACTTCCTACTTAGTCACATCTTTTTATTTGGACTATTTTCGTCAATTTCTTCCTCTTCTGTTTCACGCTATTAATAGTTATCTATTATAGCTGTAAATGAGCCGACTCTTTAATATCCGCAATGACCCATGCTCACAATGAACCTGAAAAACATACGAACAAATGGCACCTTTGCACGCGCATAACACCTGCTAAAACAACGAACCGACGCCTAATGCGGAAGAAGGGTAGAAATTGTTAGTATAATGACTACATCGAAATATGAATGCTATACGGAAATTATACAAATATTTCTAAAAATATAAAAAAAAGATATATTACAAGATATATTTATTACCTTATCTTTTAATTTTTAGAATGATAATGTGTTTTTGTATTTGACGTAATATGCTATGGTAATTATGTTAAATTATAGATTTCCATCTTAAATTTAAAAATAATCTACATAACGATATATTATATCAAATTAAGATTGTATCAATTTAATATAATGAAGATTCATGCGGCGATTATATGATATACTGTAAGTGACATTGAGACTAAGTCAAAACTCATTTCTAATGTTGTTCGGTGCAGTCAAAGGTAATTTTTACAAGTAGAGGTGTATCGTAATAATAGCGTTGCAAAATTATTTATGACCGAGGCGTGCAAAGCAAATAGGTAAAACAGCTGCCAAGTTGACCAGTTCGCAATCTAGTAGCACTGGCGCAGGCATTAACCACAACTCGTTGAAATAATTAACGAGGTCGTCACGCGTTGCACGCGCTTGGACCTTTAGTAACATATACGCATCGCCTGTGCGCTTTTTATTCAATCTTTCGCACTTTTCCACTCGTGGTCTGTCCGCGATAAGATCCACGGTTTAAAAAAACATGATTTATCTGAAACATTACATGTGCATATCAACTTACTATTACTTCGTACATAGTCAAGTATTATTTAAAGATATTTGACACGAGCATCGTTTGCGAGGAATGAATGTAACAATTTATCTTTATCAATTTGACAATTCTTTCTACAAAGATTATATTTATTTATAAGGATGATACGTCATCTATATTTGTACACATTCTTATCATGAAATGATGAAAACTCTTGGTTTCTAGGCACGGTGAACGCGAACGGTGAGACGAAACGACAAAGGACCTCGTACACCAGGTATCAGACGCTGGAGCTGGAGAAAGAGTTTCACTTCAATCGCTATCTGACAAGGCGGCGTCGCATTGAGATCGCGCATGCTCTCTGTCTCACGGAACGTCAGATAAAGATCTGGTTCCAGAATCGGCGTATGAAGTGGAAGAAGGAGCACAAGATGGCGAGCATGAACATCGTGCCGTACCACATGTCGCCGTACGGTCACCCTTACCAGTTCGCGCCCCACCCCGGCCAGTTCGCTCACTTGGCCACATAGGACGAGTTCTCGCCCGCCGAGCTCGGAGCACACGCTGTCCGGTTCCCCGGGATGTACGGCGAGCAGAACTTCTAAAAGGCTTTTTCCGCCTTGGACCCCGCGCTACGTCACGACGCTGTCACTTGTGACTTGGCGGGGTCGAGGGGGACTTCACTTCCAGTAGGACACATGGTGCGTTCCGCTGATTCCGCAATGCCGATGGTTGGATTGTCGCCTGAGGAGAGCGAGAGATTGTCGTAACCTTCTTTCGCAGGTCAATAACGTACTTAAATTATTTACGCGTTTGTTATTGGTTTGTGCATAACATTCGGTTTAACTGTCGGAAGAAGAACTTCGTCGAGAAGCACGAAAGAGAAAAATTCTTTCCTTCCTGAAGCTGAGCCAGAAACAATCGGTTCTCGCTCGCTTTCGATCTGCGGATACGCAAGTACTGTTCACTGCACGACTTCGAAGTTGAAGAAAAGCCAAAATTTTCTGCATATATAGCGCCGTGCGCCCGATTTAATAGACTGGACGCGCTCCGAGGGGCTCTCACGCACGTGATTATTAATAATAAGATATGATGTTAACAGTGCAGATGAGAGACCACCTCAGCGGGTGAGATAAAACCGAATCTCTAGTTTAAGATGTAGAAATCAACGACTTAAGTAATTAATTTGTTAAATAACGAATTAATTATCTTGTCTTGGCTGCACACTGTTTCACGTGAAATCGGTCGACTGATTGATTAAAAATAGGATTGGAGTGATTGTGTATTTATTTATTGTTACTTCTTCTATGCGTCATTCACTTCTTTTCGGCTTTTTCTGAACGTATTCATAGAAAAAGGCTTGCAAAAGATTCAAAGTTAAAAATTTAACATTAAAAGAAACATATTTTCACGTTCAAAAAAAATCTCTGTATCATAGTTCGTGTAAGACTAATACTTAAATTATTCTTCACTGGTCTTGAAGGGAGAAGAAAATTAGAAATCCATGTTGATTGCGTATAAATTATGCAGGCTTTATGAAATATTCTTAGAAAATAAGAATTAAAATAGAATAACACCAGGATATTCGTACAGCATAATTTGCATGTGATTAAAATAGTACGATTATTGTGCTTAATACCTACAGAAATAATCGTAACTAAACAAATTTTTACATCCGTATATTTATAATATTTATAATATTATAATATTATAATATAAATAAAATTTTATATATATATATATATATATATATATATACATATAATATTATAATATTTTTCATCTCAAATGCCTCGATACATTTTATCTCCTCTTCATATACCTTTTTGTTTTTAATTTTCATTACGAAGCGCTAAAAGTTATTAAAAAAGTATATCCTAAAATAATAAATCTTTTTTGAAAATTAATGTATATTCGTCATACGATTTACATTCGTTTGATTCTAAAATATTATTAATGAAACGGTGGACAGCTACGACCCTGCATCCTTTTGTACATAATTTGCAGCATAATATAACCAATGTCTCCCTGGAGCAGCCACGTTGTTCCTATATTGTCGATACGTAGGGAAATCTCGCGTGGAAATTACTATTCATTTTATCTTACCGCATCAAGCATTTTATCGCGATGATTGATACATGAACAAATGAACTACTATTATTTCTCGCGCATCGACTATAGTAACTTTAATCCACATAGGAACTTATTAGTTTCCATAACCATAGTTTTAAAAAGTCCGAGCTATTAAATAAAAAAATAAAAAGGAAATGTTTCATGCGGTCGAATGAGACAAGTGACCCCGGATGCATTGTGAGTACGTCTACGTCTGACTTCGATGGTGCAATGTATGTGCATGTAGCGCTGAATATCTAACGCAAAATTGCATGCACGTGCTGCCTGATTACGCGTATTTATCGGCACAGGATATACGTAAATGTGTGGTTGAGTGTAACAAGAGAAACGTATTACCCCGTATGATTTAATAAGAAAGATTTAAGAAATAAAATTGGTATCGACTAATTAACCGGGAAGTGAGCGCAAATGTGTAAACTAATTAGCTAGTACTCGAGTAATTGATTATCTTGTGATACAACAGAGAGGAAAAGCAGTCGCTCTAATGCTTATTGAATTGTCATAACCGCGCGTAACGCGATGCAAATTCGGAAGAATACAGGGAATTTAGTATGTGTGTATGTTGTTCGAGATTCTAAGCGGTACAAGCGAGAGAAGAAACAAATAAAGAAGAGACTTTCTAGCTAGGCTAGCACATTGAATTGTACATAATTTAATTAAATATATAATGCGATATCTCTCGAACGAGACGTTATTATTGTACGAGGCGTTAACGAAAGAAGAAGACCTTCCTTTTGTCCATATAAATTGATAATTGAAGTTACATTAATATTATAAGAAACTATTCACGATTAGAAAATATTTTGCATTCATTTTTCAATTAATTTAAAATAAGTAAAATAATTTCCGAACCGTCATTTGAGAAATTGTACAAAAAATTCTTTATTTCTTACAAGAATGCTGTCAAGAAAGAACAACGTAATATTTTTTCTTCGTTATCGCCTGGTACGTTATATGGATATTTAAATAAAGCATAGTGAGCATTATTATATTATTATTAATAATATTATTATTATCATTATCATTATTGAAATTCTTGATATTATCTTTATTATTGTATTGAGAGTGAGTCTGTTGCTTATGATTTGGTCGAGTGTTAATATTGTATTTTATTTGTTTCGTTATTATTATTTTTTTGTTATTTACGCCGCGTGTCGTACAACACGTCCCGTACCTATGAATGATGTGCACAAATAATGCAAGATTTGCATTAATCTTTTACACGAGATTGCGGGATACGTAGCCGTGCTATCTCAATGCTTATCAAAAATCGATTCAGAGTTGTTCGTAGTCTGTACCCGCAGTTTGGCGAAGTAAGAGACGAAATGAAAATTGCAGATATTTACTATTTATTCGTCAGGTGCAAAGATGTGCGTTCTCTCCAAGTTAAATTAAGCTCAAGTATTACGTTCGCGTAGCGTCACTCAAATGTTATTTCATTCCATGTAATATACGTAAAATAGTCTAACTAAAAATATTTACTTATTACATCTACGTAATCTAGAGCACCGTACGTGTAAGATCCGTATAATTAAATATAATTTAAATTGTAATTATTAAATGGTATGACGTACAGAAATCATTGATGTACATTTCTTTTTTGGAACCTATAAGACCAAAAGAATTAATCATCAATTTTGATAACGCTCTCAATACAAGGTGTGTGAAAAATATTGAATATATAATTATTTTACAAATTAGTTAAATATGTTACATTATGGTAGAGAAGAACAAAGAGAAGCGGACCGACAATGTTACACATTTAGAATTACGACGCACCGCAATAATTATTATGTTTATAATTGCTGATACAATATTTTAACGCGTGCGCTTTATTGCTCAAACGTGAAACATGATAACGTTCATGTTAAAGAACTGCGGCGCGTGATGACCACGCGCGAGGTTATCTAACCGCGATACAAATTTCTCTTTAACTTAATAACACGCATTTCATTATTTTAATTAGGCAAATGCGTTGAATTAAACCGTCCGCGGAAAATTAGATTATTAGTCAAATTTTAATTAATACGGTGCTGACCTCAAATCACATTAATTATGTATAAAATTGATTAGCCTCGGGAGATTTTATCGTAAATTTAATTATCCAGCTGACATTCGTAAGTGTATATGCACGCTTGATCACGGACAGTTCACATTTTATTCAGTCTGAAAGGATTGCCGATAAGAATCGCATATCGGCAGCAGAGAGTCGCGTGTGATAAAGCAAAGTCACACCCTCAAAAACTACCGAAGCGGACAGGAGTCATATAACAAGAAAACAAGAGAAGAAACAAGTCTTAACGCAAGTCACGATCCGTCACAAGACTCACTCAAACGACTAAGATCGTCTAAGCTACCGACGATGACGACGCGTATTCGATTGGCTTCGTAGGTGCACCTTTGTTAGGGACTGCGGCAAGGTAACCGTGACTTTCGGTGTATAGTCCGTAACGGAATACTGGTATAAAGAGGCGCTATGGCGCCAGCCTACCGTAAGGTCATGACCTCTCGATTAAATCAGACTGCTCTTCTATCAGAAAGTATAAGTATATACGGACTCTCTAGAATTCTTAAGTTGAATGCACTCGTACTTCGACATCACGATAATTAACTCGCTTATACCTGCTCGTGCACATAATTGCGTACAGCAGCGAATTTAAACAATGTATTGCGTTAAAGCAATCTCGTCTTTATTTGATCAACGCTGCACTGTTTAGCACTGATAGTTTGTGTTAAGAAAATTACAAGAAAATGTAACTTTCTCGAATAAGAGAGAGAGCTATTAAGCTTTATGTGAAATGGAAAGGGGAAAGCACAGAAAAGTTTTCAGACAAGGCTCTCTCGTCAGTCTATCAGAGAAAGATCCCCACGACGAGCATCAGCTTTCGCGCGAACACCGTAGGTATATAATACCTCTCGCCTGCCGTCAGTCACTCAGTCAGTCATTGATACCACGGGGTGATTAATGAAGAGTCAAGGTTCGGGATCACAGTACCGTGTGGCGCGTAGAGGGGGACCGCGGAGCCCCGAGCACGACATCGCGAAGAATGTCGATACCACGCGGCTCCGAGAAATGAGTGCGCGTAGGTCGCCTATTGTGAAATTAAGTCTTGTTCAAGGTGTGGGATTTATCGAGCAATCATGTCGGATGTAATTCGACATAGAAACGTTTAGTAACAAAAAACGAAGTCGAAGGAAGTCGTAGAAAGAAACTTCATTGCTTATAAATTTATCATTTGCAAAAACAACCGACTTTGTCGTTGAAGGTTTTCTTTTTGCGTTGTCGATTCTGATAAATGTATTTTGACTTTTTTTTTTTTTTTTTTTTTTTTTTTTAAAAAAATTTTTTACATCTTTATGATATATCCTCCCGTCTCAAGTTATCTATTTCAAGAAAATAGGAAAATATATCAATTGAGAAAATGATTTTAAAAATATTGTACGTCGACAGACCAAGTAAGCAGTGAGTTATCTGCGTACGGATAAGACTCCTCTTCTATGTTACTGGCTGTCTGACAAGGAGGATAGGGTACCCAGCGCAAACTTGAAACAGGCCGTTCACGTTTATCCATCTGCGCTCACGTTCGTTCGTTCCGTCTGTTTGTTCGTCCGTCCATCGATGTCCGAGTTGTCGATACTCGCCCTGTCCACAAACGGAGCAGAGCAAGACTTCAGCACTTTTACGTACGGAGTCTGAATAACAAATCTGTCCAATTCACATGTCGACATCAAAGAAGATAATATAAACACTACATCGATACATCGTCTACAAAACCTTAATGTTTTATTAATGTGGCTACCATTCCCGTCCCGTATCTACCAAGTACGTTCCATCCCATCCCCAGTTTGGAGGCGACTCAGTGGAACTTGGAAGACCTCCGCACTCGTGAGCAAGAAGAGAGCTATTCGAAGAGTGCAGAGTATCGCGCTAGTGAAACACCCTGAGCCTCGGGATCGCTGTCTTTGCGTTTTGTACGTTTTGCCTTCGCTGTCCGTTCGTGACCGCCCGAAATGTTTTGGCCGACTATCGCGCTGCGATATCAAGATTTCCATCTTGACACCTACTATATTCTCTGATATTGGCATGGCAGCAAATATAAGATAAAACGGATAAATAGTTGAGCTGTACGAACCATCGAATTTGAAAATATAATAAAGTTTTGGATTGTCGAGTTAGGAAGAATAGTAATTTTTAAGATTTTATATATATTATCGTTAATAGTACATATTGAGTTAAAATATCAATATAAGATTTCAAAAGAAAAAAATAGAAGAGTATGAATCATATATTGACTTATAAATTTTTTTAATCGAATCGACTGCTAGATTTATTGACTAAATGAGACAATTATATATATGCATTATTTTCGTACATTACTTTTTGACATTTTAAATAGCTTTTTTTTTTTTTTGAAACATCGACAAATTATTTATATAATCTGTCGTGGTCAATTCTCGATGCCCGTTGTGGTAATCCTGTAAAATATTTTGCGTTTCGGAAATCTATAGAGCATCCGGTATGGTTTTACTTGAAACAAGTAAGCAAAATATGTGTAAGCGTAGCTCCACATGTAATAGTGAAGACAGGGTGTAGGTGCTTGCTGTGTGCTGTGGGGAGGTGAAATCGAGAAAAAAGGAGAAAGGAGGAAGAAATGCTGAGGGAGATAGAGAGGAGTACTGATCCGCGGTTGATGTGAGAGAAGACTGAAGAGAGTCCTGAAGCTCTGAGTGACAGCCTCGCCACGTACGTGGGAGGCGAGTCCGCAACAAAGGGAAGACGATAGCCTTATGCAAATGCAACCGATATCGGACGCGTGCGCTTCTTGGCCTTTGCAAGATGAGGCCACCGGATGAGCCCGAATTTGAGATAAATCGGATTCTACAATTACTTTAGAATTGTCTATTTTAATAGATATGTAATATTACCTCCTGATTATTACTTACAATTCATATAATTTTTATTGAAATATTTACGTTAGATAATTCTATATTATTTTGCAATGTATTTTCACAAGATGGATTGATAGCATCATACTATTGGAAGTTTTCTTTATAATAAAAAGGAATTATTAAGACAAGTACCCCGTTTAAATTTTTCACAACATTAATGTTTCAATATGCTAGTATCCACGTAAGAATATTAACAAAAACAGCGTCGGACATAGTTTTCTTTAAGGTAAGAAACCGAGTTATCGGTTAAAGCACCGGCTCCCTTTAGACGTCACTTGGAATTCCAAATATCTGCGAGTTTCTACGATGTAATAACGAATGACACGGGCGGAGAACAAACGAAACGAGAAAGTCTGCCGGTGGTAAGAGAGGTTCAGAGGGTTGAGTGCGCGAGAGGAATGAGGTGGTTGTATGAAGAGCGAGGAAGGCCAGTGTGGAATGGGAAAGGCGGGGGTGGCGGGGACGCTACAACCGAGTTCCAAAGGGTCTAGCGCTTTCCGACAAGAATTAATCATCCCTGGCAGCTCTCAATGTCCCTACCTACTACTTTCTTCGCATTCCCAATTATACGCTTATCTACCAAATCCGCTTAAGAGTTGAAATATTAACAACTTTCTCGCAAACGATGTGGATTGCAATGATCACTAGTGATTAAAATATAATTAAAATTATTAAGCATTATCCCCTTGTAAAGAGAAACAATCAGACGGATAAAGTATATCACATAATGAAATTAGTAACCTTGATTAATAATTGCAAAATTATATGAATAAACTTACAATACATTTAATAAAAAGAAAGTTTCAACAATAATTTAATAAGTATGTGAAAATATTATTTCTTTAAATAAATTAAGAATCTACATATTGCATAATTCATTATTGCACCTATTTTAAAAGTTAAATTTCCTGTCTTATATTGCATATAAAATTTTGACAAATGGATTTACATATATAGAAGTACTTATTAAACTAAAAATGTATAACGTATGAAAATTGTATATATTTTAGAGACGGATTATAATAAAAAAAAAAAGAGCGAAAATAAGAAGTAAAAACTCTTCTATACACGGATGCAGGGTGGTAGTAGCAACGGAATTTACGAGATAGCTACCCCACTTCATCCCTTCATCCTACTTTCCTTGTCCTATCCTCAACAGGTGGTCGTTTTGCTCAACTTCTGTATAGTAATTTATAATTTAATTGATTTATGCTCCCGAGCATGCTTTTCGCAGTCTCGAGACACTGCTTTTGAGAAATGCATCATTTCATTCATCGACAGATATAACAGTTCCATTGAAAATTCAATTTGCCATCATATTTTGTAGATTATTGATATTCTAACATGTCTTTATATGTTTCTAAATGCTACATAAATTTTAATAACTCTGTTACAAACTTTCTATAAAATATTACAAATTCGTAATAATAATATGCAGTTATATATTTCAGACAAAATCAGTAATAAATACAACTGTTTCAACAACTTACTTTATTACAGTTATAGTTGCAATACATATTTCTCAACAGGAAAAGTTTCAAGATTTATTAGAGTGCGAATCTTCGATACATATCTTTTCTAAAACTGTTGACCCTGACATGTCAGAGGAAAACTAAGACGGATATATTCTTTTTGACATTGCTAGACCTTGAATACTTGTTAGCAAAGCTATGACAAATTTAAAAGGGTTTCTTACAAATCAATCATTTAAAAGAGTTACATGAATCTTTATTGTTAGAAAATCAATTTTTCTTGCAAAGAATAGCACATATTTGTAAATTCGAATTTGTATTCTCCGTAAATTTTCAATGATTATTCTTTTAACTACTTACGTTTATACAGAACAAATAAAATAAAAGAGTACTACATTATATATTAAAAATATATTAAAAATAATCTTTACTTTGCTTGATCTAACACAAATGGATAATAAATAATTCAAAAGAAACTTAAATTTATATAGCTTTATATAGTTTTACTTAGCATACATAGCTGATAGCATCTTTATCGATGTAACATCGGTAAATTAAAGGTGCTCACCATTCGCGACTGATCATTAGAAGATAGATATAGAACTCTAGTCAAATCATGAGCGTCTTATCGAGCTCCTAAATCGCGGCAAAGAAAACAAGACTTGCCTCAATTCAACTTACTTGATGAACTCACCGACGAGTTCATAGTTCACGTGCGACGAAGATGCAGTCGACACCTGAAAAGTTTTAAATCTTTTTATTGCTTCTTAAGAATGTCTACTTCCAGTTTCTCTTATCGTAATTTGTTTGTGTCTTATTTCCTTTATTGCTTCAAGATTAAAAACTCATTTTAGGAAAAGTAATTTTACTAAGTCGTTAATAATATCCTCTTTAAATAAGTATTAAAATTGTATTATTCGATACAAATTTTTAAAAAATTAATTAAGCTTTTTCTCAATTTTTATAACTTTATATGTTTTTAATAACGCATTTATAATAATATATTTATTATAATTAGCTACTGTTCACATGATGATTCACTATTTTTACATAAAGCAATCAAAGATAGTTATTTTAATTTTATTCAATTTAATGACCACTTTCATAGTTTTCTGTGAGAAAATAGATTGCGAGTAGCAATAAGAATTGCTTCTACAATTTTCAAACCGCGGCGGAAGGGTTCGTTCGCGTCCCTGCGCATAACGCGAATCTTGAGTGACACATCTTAACAAAAGCAGAAATATTCTTTGGTCCGGAATGGCACGGACCAAGACAGAGCCACATCGTCCGATCTTCGGGTTCTTTCTATTCTCGCGGGGGCGCTCTCGCACATCGCGTTAACCCCTCTAGCAAAACTATTACAATTCCTGGTATGGCGAAGCGCGTTTCCTTCTTTTCTAGCATCCCCATCTCGCCTCCTATCTACGCCACCTCCCTTCTTCGTTCTCGCAGTTCCCCGCAACCCATGTCCCGGCCCCTTCCTCGCCATGTTGGCATCGCGCCCGTCAAGGGAGATTTATAGCAACTCGAATTCCTCGACTACTAGTCGGCCGTAGTTGAAGGAAGAGAGGTCGAAGAGAAGCAAAGAGTGAAAGGGGGTGCACCGCGGTTCCGGAGAACCTGGAGAGCCCTCTGAGGGTATGTGGTTGGCGGCGGTGGTATTGGGTGACGTTGGGCGGCCGACGGGTGGATGGGTTTCGTAGGTTGGAGGGAAGGCACTCGTCACTCCGACGTGACGGCCGCAGAACTCGGCTGGTACTCCATCGCCTACTCACCTAACCCGCCAACATTGCTGCTTGCGCTACCTGAAACTGGTATTGGTGGTTGAAGCGTGCTAGTTTTCGCGATGCTGTTTTACGAAACGGCATAAAACATTCGGCAGAAACGATTTCATATCACGTTATCATATAACGTATTCAAACGTGTTACCGCAATTAGTTTCTATATATATATTTTTCAAACAAACAGCAATATTGTCTTTGAACATCTTTGTATCTAACCGAAATAAATCATTTTTAATAAAAATAACTGAATACTTTACGATCAGGCGGAGTGGAAATCTGATCAAAAAAAAAAAAAAAAAACCAAACGAAATAGTTTTCTCTCTTCGTGATGCGAATTGTACAGATGAAGAAAAGGGGAAGGCAGATATCAATCACACGGGTAGTGACGGGCTGAGATTTGGTAGCAGCTTCCAAACTGAGGAATAGCACTGGGAAGTTCTACCCGCAAACAACTCTGTCTATTCCATCATTATTTTTCTGAGAAGCTCGCTGTATTGATTCACAAGTTATCAATGTGTCAACACAAGCTCTCTTTCTTATGAATGTTTATTATTATCAGAATAAGATTATCAATTACTCTTGTAATGATTTAATTATAAATAATCAATTTTATAATATATGTAATTAAATGGTTTCTATAATACATTTACATGCAATTGTTACTTTATTTTAAAAGTTTATTTAAAATATATGACGAGAGAGATATTTTGTAAACCGCAATGCTCTCTCTTTTATTTTACATAAATCCACTTCTTGACTATTTCATTATACAGACCTATATATCTTCACGTTGTGAATT
Source organism: Acromyrmex echinatior (assembly GCF_000204515.1). The sequence continues at coordinate 1,267,404 of NW_011627153.1, forward strand.
TAGCCGATGTCATGTTTCATAAAGAAAGAATCGTCTTTCTTTGACCAATATCAGTTACATATTTCAAAATACTGGACCCATGGGAGTTCAACGGTTAGGTAAGACAGACAGCGAGGTTGTGCGCCATAGCACCTGCAAATGCGATGTGACGTCTACACACAGTAGGTCGAGAGGAATTATTATAATACGGTCTACTGTAGATATACGCTAACCAGACGTCCGAAATGACAGAAAATCGAAATATATAATAATAAAAAAGGAATGTTTTGCTCTTTCATTTATTACTTTTATTATATATAATATAGTACGTTGTATTTGTAAATTATCTGATGCGGAAAAAATCATTATAGCTTCTCTTTAATATACATGTTATATGTGTATTTTCATATATAATATCAACTTCAATCAATTTTACAGAGTTTGAAGCCAAATTGTCAGATATCATAATTTGTTTCTGTTTCTAGAAATTATGCCATCTATGGTAAATGACTGAACAGTTTACTTCTGAAACTCTTCTAATACGTAGTCGGTAATTGTTGAAGGTTTCACTTTTAATATCGGTCCACAAATATCATAATAGTTCACAGAATGTCTGAAAGATGGCAATATAAGTTGAACGCAGCCATCATGAATCAAATTGTGTCGAAAAGAAGTGGGGGATGATGGTGACGAGAGGTGGTCCTTTGTTGGTTAAGCCTACCACTCAAAGGGTGGAGTTTGCCACACGCTACCTACTATCTGCAGTTGCAACATTGGCGTAGAACAGTAATTTTTATATAGTATTTATTAAAAATAAAAGATATATGTTTAATTTATACTTATCTCTAGTGTCTAAACATATTTTAAATGCGTAAGTGCATTTAGTTTATATTGTTTATTTATATATTTACTTCGATACATCTATATTAATATTTTATAAAAATTATTTCACATATATATTATATTTGGTACAACTTGTTATATTATTTTGTTCTTTACAAATAAAAATGCATTTAGATTACATATGTGTATTCCTATGTACTACGATATTTTAATTGCAAAATTATATAATTTATTGTCTTCATTTTAAAATAATATTATATATACATACATATAAGTATAGAAAAATTAATATAAGTAAATATATTTTTCTTTTTTTCTAAATTTATATATTTTTCTGAAAACATTTTTAAATAAGTCATGATGTAATAATTTTAAAATATATGAAAATATAAGGACACAGTAAAATTAATAAAAATAGTCTGTTCAATCAATATTTCTAACATTCTATTTTACCGATATAAACTAACATAATTATAATATATTTATTAATTTAATTTATTAATTGAATCTAATTTATATAATATATATATAATAATTGAATTTAGAAATATTGTATATCAATATAAGCATAAATAATTTAATTTATATTTTGTATGTCGATAACATATCATTGTAGAAGAATTCTCCTCTAATAATGGGTAAATAATAATAATAACTAATAATATTATTATAATTTCTTACTCAACGATATAGTTGTAGTATAACTGTTGTGTTGTTATATTACATTTATATTTTTGAATTAAAAAATATAATATTTGTGTTAGTGAGTGCTTTCGACTTTTCCAACAAGAGATACAGTGTAACACAGAGTCATTACATTCTTGTTGTTGGTATATTTGTATCTCTTGTTGGAAAGCACCCACTGTTAGAATAATAGTTAGTGTGAATTGTGGATCATTTTACTAATGAACTTTTCTTGTTTATCTGCAATCAGTAACTAAACGATCTCTCTCAATTATAATTGCAAATTTTTATTTTGTCAAAACATAAGAGACTCATACTTTTGCTCAAATAAAAATGCTCAATATAATACAATAATATGTAAAGAAGATCACACAAGAAAAATTAAGAAATTTTTTTATAGAATAAATTTTTCTCATCTGAGAGAAAACAAGATTTCTCTGATCACTTAGATTTTTACTTTAATTGCTCTTTCGCCGAAACCGTGACGTTGATAAAACAAAAAAGGATAAAATCATAAGCTGTACAAAATTTTTTTTAATAAAATTTTCTTTTTTTAGTATATATAAATATATTATAATTATAACATTATAAATATGAGATATTACATGTTTCAAAATAAAATATTACAAAAATATTAACTTTAAATATTGTATATTAGATACGCAAGTGTGTGAACTACTCACATAAATTTAAAGCTGTAGTTTACGTTTTGAATAATTAAGTTGTACAAAAAATTATATAAATAGATTTGAATATTCTGAAATGCTTATTTTTGCTTTTTAAACTAAACTGGCTTTTAAAAATAAATATTATTATTTTTCAAATACTAGAAATAACACTATTAAATTAATCTGAAATATAACAAATTTTCTTATTTAAATATATAAACAGAGATTTTGTAACTTTTCCAAATAATAAGCAACAAATAATTTTATAATTTTGTAATGATAACTTTACAATTGCAATGACAATTTTACGAAATTTAATTTTACAATATTAAAAATAATTTTATAATTTTAATCATCGTTAATATTGTAACATTATCTATATAACATTATTTTATATAACATTATTTTATCGTTAATATTATTGATAATATTAATGGATATTCAGGTATGTGCCGAACTATTGTGTTCATGGTACAGTCTGACTCTCAGCGTGAAACATCCTTACCTTTTCGAAACTTATATATTATATCAACTCACAATGTACAATACAATTCAGTATCTATACCTGAAGTTAGAAAGTTTTTTGAAAACAGTTTAAGAAGAAGGCTACAAAAGTTTTTTTCTTTTATGATATAGATATAAGTAAATGTGTGTGCAAAAATTTTATTCACTAAATTTAATAACGTACGTTACTTTATAATATTCAGTATATCGTAAAATAAAAAAGAAAATATGAGTTTAAACGTATCAAATATGCTTTTTTCTTAAAAAGTTACGCAGTGTAGGATTTAGTAAAGATATAGGTAGCTCGATTTTTTACTGAATTTGATAATTTATTTCTTTTAAAAATAATTTCTTCATATATATATATATATCAGATAAGTTTATGTTTTATACAAAAAAAATTAGATCTCATTACAACATGTTAAAAATAATAAGAAAAATTACTATCTCAGAAGTGTTGCATGCTAAATAAAATTTTTAAATGATGATTTGAATATACTCTTCTAAATATTACTAAATATATATAGAATAAGACTAAATCATCTGCGAGTTAGAATACAACTACGGTTGTATCTACTTTATTTTGTCCGATACTATAGAGAGGTAGTGGTGGTAACTGTCACTGAAGACAATTTATGTTAATGACTGTTCGTAACCGAGGAGAGCCGAGGTTGCTCGACAGAACAGTCTGCAGGTCGCCGTAGCAGCGGTCGGACACGAAGCTCTTTGCTCGACTTTCGAATTCTCCCCACTCTCCATCCCTGAATTCACCACCTTGCCGCGTCCTGACTGTTCCATCCCTACGATGGCGACGCCCAGCGTCGATTCGTGCGCAATTTCATCCCTAGCTTGGAGATTCGTTCTCCTATGGACGCCTGTACGTTTATCGAATGGGAATCGTTTTGTGATTAATAGTGAATCGACATAGATTTGTGCTTTATTAAGGATACTTTTATGAGCAGTATTGGTAAGTCTTCGTTCTCATTTTTTTTTTCTATTAAAATTTATTCATTGTTATCTATGAGAGAAGTGGCATATCTAAATTTAATGACGTAATAAACTAAAAGACTGCTCGAAACTTGAGCTTAAAATCCATAAAAGGGTACAATACGTTTTGATTTTCTTACGAAAATATAATGCTGATATCGATGGATATGAAAAGATTTTGATATACGATAAATCTGTATTCTACATTCTTAATACTATCTGTTTCTCTTATTCTTAATACTATCTATCAAACGAGAATTGAAAATAGCTACACAGATGCGGAAAAATAATTTGCTTTAGCCTATAAAATTACAGGCCTTAACAATATCTTAATTATTACAATATTTATAGTAAAAATAACATATATATATATATCTTTTTAAAAAAACTGTATAAATAGAATTCTTTTATCCAACCTAAATAATCTTAATAATTCGTTTATCTGATAGATTCAAAGCATATTGTATAATTGTATAATGTATTGTATTTTTCCGTTAGATGACTTAATATCATCAAAAAATGATTCTATTTAATTAAAATAATCTAAACCAGGTCTATCCAATTTGAGCTCCGGAGCCAAAACGCAATGTCATCGACACAAAAAAATACAATGTAAGATTTCAAGGACTATAAAGTATTGATAAGCGTCATTCAGATGCGTATCAATACTTTACAATCCCCGAAATCTTACTCACATTGAATTTTTTTGCGTCGATAGCTTTGCATTTTGGCTCTGGAGCTCAAATTGGACAGGTCTGATCTAAACATTTTAAGAGAAACAAAACGGAATTATTCCGTCTTTGCTGAAACCTTAAATTCAGTCGTATGAAATTATGAAGCTATATAATGCTATAAAGCTATATAATGAAGCTAATGGTTCAGTTTCCTTTTTTACATGACATCTTTAGAATATCGTTTTGATGTATTTTAGACGAGAAAAATAGGTATCATTAGCATATCAACAGTCAGAACGAAATATACTCCAGCACGTAAAAAGCACCACCGCGGTGGCGCCGACGGTGGCGAATTTCGTGATGTCCATATAGCCTCTCGCAATCTGGCAGGATGCCGATCGATTTGCACAGTGTTCCTCACTCGCAACACGGTTCCATTTCAGTTCATTTCATAACTCGCAATGATAGCACATATGTGTATGTAATTACACAATGAAAATTATTACGAATCGGTGTAGATTTTTCATTTAAAACTACAGCCGGTCCGTGCAAAATTTACGTGTCTTATTTTCACGAATAGAAAAACTTACACAAAATTAGTATAATTACAGCTGGCCTAATCGTTTAAAAAAAAAGAACCACTTTATTTAATACATTCACGTTATTAATACATCTTGCTTGGTTTGTTTATATTTTGTGCATTATGTGTAAATGTTTGAAAGCATCTAATTAGACAACACAATGAATTACTAATTAATTACTGATTTAACTGCGATTTTTTTATATTCTATCACATTCTTACAATTAATATAGGCATAGAAAAATTCTTTGATAATTTAAGTATTAATAAATATATATTCAAGAATTTTTTCAAATATTAATATTATTAAAAGATCTGGAAAGGTATAATTCCTTTTATGTTTTCATAAATAAAATATTATCTATAGGTATTGCGTTTGAAATTTTTCACAGAATAATGTCTGCTAAATGCATACTAAATCATGAAATATATCTTCCACAGTCTCCTACAAAAGCGTGTAACATTTGAAGCGAGCATGTGGGCACACGAGAATAAGCCGGCTGTGAAACCAATCAAGGACTTACGGCGTCCACATTCCACATCTAACACCTTCCTATCTCTAAACATGTTGAGTATCTCATCGAAAAGATTTATTTTTAGAATAATAATTTATATTTTCAAACAATTTTTAAGCAAAACAGATTTATTGATTCCTTAATAATTTGTTTCGATTATTCTCTATATCTTTTACCTATTTTTTTTTAGTATGTAAGAAAAATAATTTGATTTCAAATAATAATATTTTTCGGACGTATAAAATAATACATATATATATCAAGAAAAAAAAAGAAAAAGTATGTGTGTTGTGTGTATATATGTGTGTTTATTTTGCAACCATAAAACGGCATGTGAATGAACAAGAGGTAGCGTGACACGACAAAGCGTTAAGTGATCGATGTTCGTCTTGTGAGAAGTATGGCCACCGTGATTGCTATATATTTAATAAGGATGTGCCGCTAAATATCCAAACAGCACGTGCCAGACACGTGTATCAATCTTTTATCATTGATATTATCAATTTTGTAATAATATATAATCAAATTTATATTACAGTTTTATTGATAGCAATTATGTAACTTGAAATGTGCAAATTATTTTGAAATTTCAGATAAAAATCTTTAAAAATAATGTATTAAGATTTATCGTTAATAATTTGAGAGATAAAATTACTTGATATACATACAGTATACATATAATTTTTTCCACTATAAGCCTATATTAACGTGCGCGTTCCACTCAATTTTATTTAACTCTTACAATTAGTATAATTATATTAAACCACCAGTGTGTCATAAATTAACACGTTTCCGCAAGAAATGATATCATGCTGTGCATGAGAATACAAAGTTCTGTTAATTCTTTTTACAGGGCGATCACGCAGTCAACTCTTTTCGAGTTATTATATCGATATCATTTCGGGGCATCTGTCGCATCATACGTGAATCTTTGTTATAAATATGTATGAATATAAATCTACGGCGCTTGTAGATATAAATTCAGTATACTGAGTAAAACATTTTCTTTCATTAATCATTATTAATCGTCGCACATTATCATTTTATTATAAATTATTATTTATTATAAATTATTATTATTATAAATTATTATTATTATAAATTATTATTATAAATTAAAATTCAAATATTTTAATATTTTTTAATATACGTATAAGTTGACTCATAAAAGTTATATTTGAAATTTCCTTATAGAGAACAGCTCTGCTCTCTTGACTTTTTCTTTTTTCGGTATCGAAACAGGTATCACGGTCCGTTGTAGGTAATAGGTCTCGGATAATGGCGACCTATTTGACCTTCGGTTTCGTAGCTAACCTGCTGCGCATTTCCAACTTCTTCCAAGTTTTTATCTTCGAGATTTTGTACGACTGTGCACGCTATAATAGATACTTGCTAACATTCCGGCATTATACGATAATGTTCCATATAATGATTGTTTCGTGATTGTGGTTTTATCAAAATTAATATTTTTTATAATTTTGATGTTAATATATATGTATAATATTACATTTTTATACATTAAAATATATAATATGAATCACATAACGTAATTATTAATACTGTTGTTCTTAACAACAATTTTTATTGAATACAACAGACAATCCTAATACTATTTTAATAAATTAATAAATTATTAAAATTAATTAATGTTGTTTTCTGGATTCATAGTATGATGCAGAATTAATGATGCTGCTTACATTATTGCAAGTCCGCATTAATTATGATCTTTAGTAATTACAACATTAAAAAAATTAAAATTAATTTCTTAATTAAGAATTGTTCTTATTCTTTATTTTAATTGTATCGAGTTGCTCTGATAAAGACGTATTATTGTGGGTGGATTCGCTTATTATTATAATACAAAAGCCACGTGAGTTCTTCACGGATGCTGCAAGCTCTCACGTGGATTTCATTTCAGGATCGCTTATAAAATGGTGCTGAAGGGAGAAGGAGGGTGAAGGGGAGGAAATACGAGGGGAAAAGAATGGAGTTATGGAGCGACTAGGGAAGCGAAGGGGAAGAGAAAGATGCCGGCTGGCAAGCAGATGGTTGCCCCGTTTATTGGTTTATTCGTCGGTTCAGCCATGACGTTCCGTCCGGCCATGAAACAAGCCGGAGATTCTCCTTGTGTTAGAGAATATCAAGCAACGAGGCTACAACTGCTCTTCCTATTAAAGTGCATCTGTGAGCTACTTACTCGCGTAGTAAGTATAATCGTTAGTATTAAAGTACTATAGTAAATGTAACTTAAAACTGATGGTTATATTTTTGATAACAAGCTCACTTACTATTTATTGTTTTTTTCATTTTTATTTATTTATTTTTACAACGTCTATAATCGGCAATATTATTTTTCATTAACCAATTTTTATTATCTTACAGATTTTTCACAGACACTTTGCATCATTCTTATCATGATGAATTATATATCAATAAGAAGAAAAGGTCTATAAATTTCCAATGTATATGTAAGTAATAAGAGAATCTTTAAAATTGATTCCTGTTATAAGAATATATGTTATTTTGTTTTGCCAATTGTTATATCTTAAAAGCAGCAGTGTGTTATACTGATAAATATTTCTTCACACATTATGTTTGCTGCTACTGCATATGCAATATTTTATTATATGCAATGATTATTATATATAATGATAATTTAACATGAAACTTATACGTTAATATAGCACACAATAAAGAAAAATAATGAATTGATTATATTAGTTAATTATAGATGTTCAATGTAGTAAAGTATTTTTTCTTTTAATTTATGCAACTTGTTTTATATATATTAGGTGTTGGAATTAATTCGTAGCGTTTTTTAATAGCGGGTTAGAAAACTTTAATATGTAGCATTTCTCTCGATACTATAATTTTTATACTGAAAAATATACGTAATTAAAGAATAATAGCAATTTGAGTGACGGAGTATGCTACAAATGTATGCTTTATATAGATGATATTCAGTAATGGCGTCCTAAGGGCGGACGAAATGCTCGGGTCGATAGAAGGTTGCTTGCGAAACTCAAATACGCTTTCGTCTTATTGCTGATGATCATCCCCACTTACAATGGGCTTATCTATGATATATCTTCAGGAATGTAATCAACATGATTCGAAATTGATTAGATCGTAAAGTAAGTATGTGCAATTTTAACCGTTTATTTAATAGATGAGAGAATTTTTGAAGAAAAATAAAAATAAATAGTTTTAGGAAAATTATAAAATATAACAGTTTCTTTTTTGCTAGGGAATTTCAGTATTCTTGTATTACGTCATATGTCGGTAAGGTCAGCCACAGAATAAAATTGTAAAGTACGAAATCATGGCATTTATAGTGACACTTTATTTATAATCTATAATACAGAAGATTAAAATAAATTTTTTAGGGATAGAGAAGGAGATGTATTTTAAAAATATTATTCAATTGTACATGCAATTTATTCAATTAAAAATTTAATTTAAATTGAAATTTAAATTGACGAAATTTCGGTAGACTGACTTGATTTATTTTATTCTATAACAGAAGTTTGTTTTTATATGACATCCGGTTAATTTACAATATAAATAATATGTTAATTGGTATATTAAAGTGATAAATTAAATATATATATATATATATATATATATATATATTTTTTTTTTTTATTACACCATGTTAAATGAAGAAATTGTATTGTACTAAATATAATAATATTATTTTCTAAAAAATAAGAAAAGAAGTAATCTGCTCGATATTGTAAACACAATAATTAATTGAGTAGATAGGTAAAAAAAACGAGCAAAGGAAAGATTTTAATTTAAATTAGTATATTATCATTTATTTACAATTAACTAATTATTTGATGTTACAAAAACCGTAGAACGTTTCGACTATACTGTTTTCATCAGCCTGATGACAATAACATGAATTTAAATTAAAACGTAATGTTTAAACGTTAAACAAGTTCTAAATTTGAAAGATATGAAATCGCAGTTAAGTACAATAATTTCGCAATATATATTGTCTATAAGAACTATTTGCTTCGTTGCGAAAAAAAAAATTATGCGAAATCAAGAGGCTTTTTATATATGTCTCGATATATATCTGTTATTAAGTTATTATAAAACAGAATTATAACACTGAATATTTAATTGCGACATGATTTTATATTTTGTATCTTTCAAATTTAGAGCTTGTCTAATGTTTAAGCATTACGTTTTAATTTAAATTCATATTATTATCATCAGGCTGATGAAGACTTAGTATAGTCAAAACGTTCCATGGTTTTTATGACATCGAATAACTAGCTAATTATGAATAAATGTGAAATAATGTACAAGTTTAAATTAAAATCTTTTCTTTGCTCATTTTTTTATCTACTCAGTTAATTGTAATATTTTTTTTTGAAATTTATAACTATTCTTTTAACATTATGTATATATATATATATAT